>KN716504.1:94548-108468 GCA_000816705.1 Dictyocaulus viviparus
GTCGATTGTGTGGTCTATTCAATCAAACACTATCGCTGATCTTGCAAAAGAAAAGTGAAACCCACATCATCCCAAATACTCACCTTTAAATATGGCTTTCCTCTGTTGTTTGTGGAGGCAACCGTTTGTAGAGACAGCATAGAGACTAATGTCTGGTTTCAAGTCAGATCATCAGTCTTATATATAGGGCTAGGTCATGCATATCCACAAGGCACTCGTCTTTTCTATTTAATTTTGGAGCCCTGGTATTTATCCAGCGGGCTTCCAATAACATTGGCGGGGGTATTTTTGTTTCTTTGACTTTGTATTCAAAATCGACCCCGTTATACTTTTCAATCCTAGGTGCATTTAGTGGAGTTTTTAACCTAGGTTTTTGTTTTTCCATCTAGGTGCTCTTTTATTCTAATACATAGGGGACGACCCGTTTCGCCAATATAATCCTCACTGCAAGTTTTGCATGTGATCAGCTATATTATACCTGACCTCATGCAATCACCGCTTTTCCTATTTGGGCATATGATGCACGCTTTCGTCATGCATAAAGCGGTCGTACAGACGGTTGCAAATTAATTGGTGTTTAAGAGGTTTTGGTGGGATTTCTATAATCGTTACCAAATCTTCTAATTTTGCCCTCTTCTAAACATCGCTTGACAGCGCTACCAAAATAAGTGATTCCCTCCTCATTTTTCAAATAGTCTTTATTTCATATATTCTCTCAACTGTGATGAACTTTTCAGACATTCTGGTCATTGGGACAACAATGTCGAAGCGCGACATCTAAAAGGCTTAGGAGCGAACGGAAGTCTGGTTTTCGATGATGAGCCGTATCCACGATTTCAGCGATAATACAGTAATCGAATTTCGATCGTCTTCTGAATCGTAATTTTTGAAAAATTATGCAACATGTTGGAGGATAACAACATCGACTAACATTTTTGGCCGAATGCTAGCAAATCCGCTTTAGTTATACTGTTTAAGGCTATGATGATACTGGCAAACGTAGAGTTTTTCGTTTTGTTAATCTAAACACATTCGTGTGCAATCAATAATTCGATCGATTAGATCGATTATTTGTGGCTTTTGTTACGACGTTTAGCGAAAAATGACAGGTGTTGTGTATGACATAAAATGAATGACTAGACAAAAACTAAATAGAATGTTCTTCACTAATCTCAATATTTTACTCTTTTTATTTTTCATTCGAAACATTTCACATTTATTCTTTACCGGTGATTTTTATCCTTGTGAATTTTCTGTTGTTGTCGTGTTATAAGCTTTTAATTCACGGCTTTGTTTTTCTCAACTATGTGTTTCTATTTGTCGTCTGTTAGTTGTTTTTATTGATTTCTATCATTTTTTTTCGTTGTAAAGAAAATGATTGGTTCGTGACGTTTAGATGCTTCCCGTTCCCTCTTTATCCTCACTTTTCCCCTCCCCTCCTTTCTCTCATTCTCTCTATCTCATTCTCAGTTCTTCTTCTTCATTTCTTCATTGTTCTTTTTATTTTTCTCATGAATTTGTCGTTCTGTTATGATTCGACGCTACATGTAATGTAAAATCAAATGGCAATAGTTGAGTGATTATGACGATAAGATTTGATCTCGAACTCAGGTATCCTTCTAGCACCGCTTTTTCATGCTTTGTCATTGTTTCTGTGAAAAGAAAGAAAAAATACTCAAGTTGTAACTCATTATTCATGGAACAAATAGGGAAGTATATCAAGAGATATAGGGTACTGTCAAACAGTATCACTATGTGAATTATCAGAACTACTCTATTACTTGTCACTCATAAGATATCCATCATATCATTGATTAGTTTGCGTAGTGAGGTACATCTTATATTGTTTGGTTCACAACCAATACGGTAGCCGGTTATTGTTTTTTTTCTATGCATAGAAGATAAAGCTGTAGGTATTCACGTGTTTACTGTCATTTTTATGTTAAAGAATAAATATCATAATTTTAAATTGATTTTTATGGATCGATCAAATCAAAAGGTAGATAGCTGTTACATTTGGAGTGGTTATAAACACCATAAGTAAGCCTGTGACGATTGTTTTCCTGTGATTGTTTAAAATATTGATCCGTACCTCATCGAGTTTATAATGATGCTAAACAAAACAACAGGGTTATTATAAGATAAGCGCATAAGCGCCTTAATCTGAACAAATAACCATTAGGTTACTTATTTATTTGCAACACGTATTCGTTCTCATCATTATATCCTCAAGGTATTTGACGACTATCAATCTACATTATCTTGAGATTTACAAATCAGTCGTTTATCTAGTCAGCGTTGCTTTTACCTCAAGAGTATTATGGCACCAGCTTGCTGAATGTGCCTTGAGGACTTGTGGGATGGGATGTTTTTTTCTTTTCATTCAAAGAATAGAAGTCTCTGTTCCTATCACCTGCGTGATAGTAAGATAAAGGCGAATGCGCGACTCATCTCACAGCTCTTGGTCGTAGTTTATTTCATTTGAGATTCAGAACTCTCATGGTCCATTAAGAGGTAAAAATATTCTGTTTTCAAGTGAGTAAATCTGTTTTTGTGTTTTGAAAGAAAAAACAAGTAACGATAATTTGTTAACGTTTGGTAAGGAGACTTTCAAACATACCGTTTTTAACAAAAAAAAAAACAAATATGAAGTTCTTTTTTCGGACAGAATTCCCAGAACATGTTTGTCAGCAGCTTTTTTTTCCTATTATTATTCAAACTGTAGTACTTAGGTGCAATTGACACATTGAATACAATAAATATGAGTGATATGAGTGAGTTCACTGCCCTACTTAGTGTGTAAAGGATTACTGTAGGTGTGATGCGAATCAAGCCGGCAAGATAGAATTAAATATTTTCAATTGATATACATCTTATGAAAAAATCGTTGTTGTCAGAAGAATCAGCATTCTTATTGGAGAGGAGCATACGTCATCGGTTTAAACAACACCTGAAACGATAATGGCGGCATGATTTCAGTACTCTATTAGTAATCATTGTACTGCTTCATGATATGATAAGATTGGAATCGATGAGCATTTAGTAATCAAGGAGTGACATAATGATTAGAATGTAATCAACTGTGATAATTAAGTCAATAATAGGCTTAATTCATGATTATATATATGTTTGAGTGGGTTGTGAAGAGATCAAAGAACACACAAAAACAAGTTTTTTCCCAATTACAATGCTTTTTTCCCTACACTTATTTTAATTCATTTTCAAATGTCAAACAAAGCTAGATTCATTTTTGTTACTGGATCGGATTGAGTTTTTCTTAAAGGACGGAAAAGTATACGAGCTTACAACTTTATAGAAAGCGTCCTTTATCATTGAGTCCCAGTAAAATCATATGGTTTTTTTTTCTCATTGGTGAGTTATATTGCATTAATAAGATGAGGAAGAATTTTCAGAGCTTACAATTCTGTTATGATTATCATTAAATGAAAATATGAATACCGAAGTATTACATTTTATTCAGCTTTTACATCACACTTTCACAACCGTTAACAGTTCGTTTAATGCTTAGGGCAATCGGCTTGATGTATGCACATTCCAGTTGTGTTTCTTACGTAATTTTGTTCGCATATGCACGCCGGTCTGAAAATAGTATGAAAACGAAAGCACGTTGAATTTAAAGAATCTCAGCAAAATTCTCAACAACTTCAACAAGTTCTAACAAGAAGTTGTCAAAAATGTTCTACGAGGAATTTGTTCAGCTTTAATGAATGGAAGAAGAAATTCCTCAACCAAAGAATTTATGATATGCAAAATTTTTCAAGTTTTTTTCTTATAATTTGAGTATTCTACATACATGCATTCGTTAGTACATGGTGATGATGTTGTTGGTGTTGTTGGTGTTGTTGATGGAGTTGATGACGTTGATGTCGACATGGCGTCGTGCATGACGTCATGACAAGACATCTCGGCGGTACACATTTTACACGATGCTGTTTCGTTTTTCTCACAATCTTAAAGAAAATTCGCTTGTGAAAATATTGAGGAATGCATGAGGCTTTAAGTCATCTAATGCTCCACTGAGAAATAATCAAAAATCATCGAATGAATTTTAGTAGTTTTGATTCACATAGTAAACATAATTTGGTCTTTTTATTCTCGACTAGAACTTCATAACATAGAAAACAATAAGCATGCAATTAACATGCATTTTTTCCTCCATTTTAACTGAGGAAAATCTCTAATTAATAGACTTTTTTCCCGTATGATTCACCTTAGCTATAAGAAACAAGCTTAGAAAAAAACCAAGTGTCATTAAGCTTTTTCGTTTTCTAGTCACTCAAAATGGTTCAGCTTATCAACAAATTAGTTCGTTGCTACAATTTTCTCACTGATCAATGAGCAGTGAAAAACCGATAATAGAACTCAATGAAACAAATTTACCTCGCTTTTATGCTGATTTCTTTTCATAGAAGCAGTTAAAAGATCGCTAATGAATTTGAATGTGAAGTGTGTTAGACCAAAAATCAATACGGTTTCAATTTTTTTTCACTGAGGATTTTCCAAAATATAAAATTAACAGCTCAGTGAGCACTAGGCAGTCTATCTGGAATGACGTTGCTCTTAACGGTCGTTAAGCTTCTCCGACATTGCGTCCTCTAGTGATTTTTCAACTCGATCCTCTTATAGGTAATCTAATCAACAATTAATTGACAGTACACTAATACCAACGAATCTAAAACCCTCACTAACTCAGAGGTAACAACATTGGCGGTTGACCAGGCATTGTGTCTTGATTTGTGGTTCCAAAATTTTCTTTTAAATCACCAGCTAAAACGGAAATAGCGATCAAACCGACAGCAAAAAACGTTTTCATTCTCTGAAACTCATTATTGTTTGCTTATATTTAACAGAATTTGAGGAAACACGAGGAACGAGAGTAATATTTTTGCATAGGAAATGTTATCACATTTGAGGCAAAATTAGTTTTTTTTTTGCTGCAAGATCATAAATAGTGAGCTTTTCTGAAGAAAATATCGAACACATACAATATTTTGAATATACATTAATATTATTTAAGTGAAAAATATTCCGAGAAATTCGATGAAGCTTTACAATCAGAAGACCTATTGATAACGAGACTCATAGAAAGAATGATTAGCTAAGATTTTCATCTTGTTTATATTTATGAGCTGTTTATATAACTATTTTCTTAACTTGCCAACGTAAATAATAAATGATAAACAATAGAGATTATAGAATTGAAGTGATATGTTTTGTTTTCTTCTATTCGGAAGTAACGTAGAAATGCCTACATATTATTTATAACTCCATATTTATATAGTAGATTTGTTTTCGTTCTCGTTGGATTAGCGTCATATCGTGTGTTGGATAAAGCACCGTACTCATTTGACTCGATCCCGTAAACATATTGACAAGTCCCTAACGATATTGTTAACACAGGTTGAATAATCACTACGATTTACACGAGGAGAATTTCGCGCTTATATATGAATTTTCACCTCCTTCAGAAGAAAATAAAAAGAAAAAATCTATTTGTTAGAATAGAATCGCAACAAAACGTATAAAGCGGAGGTGTTAAAAAACGAGAAGATGGTTGATTATGGGAAAGAAAGAATGGAAACCTCTCAAGAAGACCATCAACGACACGACACCGATGTGGTCGTCAATCGCGTTGATTTTTAACATATCGATATCTCCAACTGACACTAATGGATGTTGACAAATACAAAAACCTCATCTAATCCGACATATAACGATCGTAATAGAAGCAATAAAACGTCATTATCACACTCAGCTGATAATCTCTTATAACGAGCAAATTATCTGTGTTTATTTGTCCATTGCACATTATGAAACGATAGAATCTTAACATGATGAAAAAAATTCATAGCCTAAGGGTTATAACTTATATCGTACAAAATCCTAATCCTGATTGAATCGAATGCAGCTGAAACGATTGATATCGTTACAAATGAGGTCCGACAAGTAACACCACAACGCTAAACGAACCTCAGCTTAATCTTAAACATAATGAAACGATTACTCAATAAAATAATAACATAATTGTTTCATAAATGTATTTCAATAGAGAAAAAAGTATTAGAACATTGCCTACGTTACCATCCGTTCAGTCAGATCGTCGATCCGATCAAGTAAAACTTCTACTGTTAGCGTTTTGTGAAAACGTGGCTGTTCTGTTAAATTCGGTTGTTTATTCTCCGTTTAAGCTATTTTTAAAAAAGTATAATATAATAAATTTTACGCATGTTTACGAAGTAAACACAAATCTTCACTGAGAACGTGTATTTGTAGTTGTTTATTTCAACTCCATTTCATGCAACATCGAGGCAATAAATATTTACCTATTCGTTTCGTTAAGCGCTTACGATTTTCTCCTCTGAATGTGTGATCAGTTATTTAATTTTGTAATAGAATAATGCACTTGATAAGTATCAGTAACGAGAAATTCGTTAATCACTGTCACTATTATGACTTGTATTTACACTCAGAGCAAAAATGCTCAATGAAAAATGGACGTTCCTCAACACGTCTCATTACCGTTAGACTCCTCAGCTATTTGACAATTTGTGCAAAACGATAAGTTTCATTCTAGAATCTTCATCAAGTTGACTGAAATGAATAGATGATCGCATGAATGATGATGTGAATGACTGAATCTGATCATCTACTTCGTTACAGAACGATTGTTGATAGAACATTCGTCCAGACGTCTTCAGAATTCAGTCGTGTGAGCAACAAAATGGAATGGTCGTTCATTGTGAAACATCCGATAGCAATACTCTCAGACACATAGTTGAGGTGATTACGAAGAGAAAATTATCATTGAACAGCTATTCTTATCACTTTCATCCACTTTCATACAGCTTACGTCGATGCTGAGAAGGATTTTCATACTGAACGTATTTCATTCGAATGATCTCACATTCAATAAAATTCACTAATAGCAGCACCGTAAAACTGAATCTGTTATGAATTTCAAAGTATCGTATGAATTGTCGATGACGAAAAATACTTCCAACTGGAAGCTTTGATGCGTTGGCAACTATCCAAGAATGAGCAGCATCTTCATTTAGCTCCAGAAACGAAACCAAAAATCAGCATAGAAGAAATCACATTTTACTTTAGATGTTAGACAATTAAATACTTCTAGCCCAAAATCAATTAAGTCGATAGAATTTAAAGTTATAATTGAGGTAAGATCTCAGAAAAGTGCTGAGAGGTAAGTCTTTAGAGCAAATGTATGAAGTAGCTGAATAAGGAAATTTCTGATGTCTTGTGGATTAACTCTTGATGACGTGACCAATGAAACAAACTATTCACTCACACGACGTTATTAGCTGAATTGAAAGCAATGAGTTTTTTTTTCCACCTGTACGAGAAATATTTGTAATTGGACGGAAAAAAAATGTAATTATTTATTTGATAATTTGTTTACTAGATAGAGAAATTGTTTACGATTTGGATACAAATATGAATCGGCTGAAAATAAATGAATAATTGATGACGTTTTATTGCTATGATAAATAACTCGAAGCAAAACAAAAATCTTATGATCGTCATAGTACATTTTTATTTTAAACTGATGCATTTTATGGATTCGAGCCTAGCCTGAGGCTACAAGTTTTGCTGCCATTTCAGTATCAATAACGAAAAAACAAAATGGTTCAGATGAATATAAAACTCTTCGACTTCTGATGAATGTGTATTACTACATCAAAATATATTACATATTGAAAATAATTAACATATATATATATATATATTAATTTTTTATTTATGAACGATAAGAACAATATTTCTATCAATGCCTGTGGGCAGCGATTCGCATTCCATTTCAATCAGACTCGTAATGGTGATTGGTTGAGAGTGATTTATAAAATAATTTGACTTCACCAATCAGGAGTAAGCCCTATGCGGCTTATCATCCGAATTCGCCTGAAAATGAGGATAGTATTCAAGCTGAACTCGAACTGTACGCTTTACGGTGCAGCACCTCAAAATCATAGATAAAATGAGTAAAAGTAGAACTGCTCAGTTTTACTTCAAAAATAAATAAGATAAGCACTGGCGTTGATCAATCCTGGCGGGTTGCATCTACGCATTCGTGCTCAACAGTGGTGGTTGAATGCGAGCCTGGTCTATACAGTGATTTGAATTGACAACTCTTCACCAAGTCAGTGCTAGTTATCTTACCCAGATTTCTCTGGTATCAGTTCATCGACTCCAGAGGGATGGCGAGTTTGGTAGGCGAGGTTGCTAACTGATTCAGGACTTCGTGTCACTCTGGCCCTCACTTCAAAGATAAAACACAGTTGAACTTCTGCATATATCAACACACTGAAAATTTTATAAGAAATCTAATGTTTAATAACATTCGAAGAGCACTTGTGCTCTACTGGAGGTCGGGCTAAATTGAGAAAAAGCGCATTCACACGATAATAGAAATAATATATTAATATTACTCTTAGAGTAATCCCATAGTTTTTTTTAAATAGATTTCAAGAAATTGCTATTTCTAGGTAACTTTTGCTAGCAATAACAACTAAATAATTTTGCTCGGCCTACCTAGCATATGCCCAAATATTCCGTTATTATCATAATGTGAGGAATTCAAGTGATGGAGGTGTCACAATTATAAACAAGCCTCACTCAGAGTAGAGTACGGAAGCTCGTGGCCACTCATAGGGGTGTTGAGTAGGTCGTCACTCATTCCGATGTCGAAAAGTCGGTTCCGTAAAAGATCAAAAAGCACTGAATTAATAATGAAGAATGTTCAACAAGAGTTAATGTAGGGAACGGAACTGGAATTCAATCAAAGCTGAAATATATCACATTTAAGTACAAGGAGGTAAAAAATTTCTATAGTATATTGTCAATTATGTAAAGGAATACATGTATTTACAGTGATCGGATTACTGTACTGGTTATTGAACTCGTTAGAAAACATTGTTTACCGTCGTTGTTTACTTTTTTTTTCTTCAGAGAACGGGAATTTTTTCATAATTATATTTCTTTTTTTATATTTAAAATATTTCGGTCGACCGTTTTTTTCTTCATGTATATGCCTTTATATTTTTATAATGTGACGGACCTTTAAAATGTATATGAAGTGTCTTATAGCCAGCCATTTCTATTTATTCTCTATCAACTATGATAGGTTATAATGATTTTAATATAATTTCCTCAGTGATGATGAGTTAATCTCAAAACTTGGATCTGCAACCTCAGAAAGTCTCGCTTGAAGCTCCAATTTTTCGATTGACTCGCCGTCATTAGAGGTATATGAAGTGCGTTTTCAGAATTTTAGATCAACGTTTTTTAAGTACATAGTACATTCCTCGTTGAAACAATAAAGACGTTTGTTGTTTTTGCGCTTCGAAGGCACAAACCATTGTTACTCATTCACTCCAAAGCTATTCATTTGTGGTAAAAATAAATTGAACAACAAAAATAAAAAGGTATTCGACACCTAACAAATTCCATATCTGACCTCAAACCTCAATGTTACCCTTATTTTCTACCAATCAAACTACTACGAGACGTTATGGTGCTCTTCAGCATTTCACACCCTTGAGTGCAAAGCACAAAGCGCTGAACCTCAGACACCACTCAAATTGGCATCATACAGAAATAAAATGCTGTCTGTCTAAGTTCAATCCTCATTTGATGTCTCAATTGTCGTGATCAATTCATCTGTATGAGGTTCATATAGCGATCCATAATTCAGTATAGCGTTATCAAATATGCTAGTGTTTTTAACAATATTGATCCATTATCCGTTCTGATATCTTTTACAATCAAAATGTTTCTGAAATTATGAAATTTTTGGAGATCTTTGAAAATTTCTTTTTAAAATTTTTCGAATTTTACTTTCCTGTTCTACTGAAGTACACAGTAAAATCGAGAGAAGCTTAACTGATTTGTTTAAAACGTAAACAAGTAAGGAATAAATTAAAAAAGTTGGTATCCGTGAAGATAAAGAGTTAAAACGGAATTAAAGCTAGATTATCACTTATATTCTTTTTCACTCTGATTTGTTTTGACTATTTTTGAGGATTGTTTTTGTGAGGGATAAGGGCTGTGCTGGTTAAATAAACAACAATGACATAAGATGCTCTCATTTATTCCCTCCTTCACTTCAAAACTGCAAGTAATTCTTTTTTTCAATCATAAGGCTACAATTTTACAATAAAATAGAGCCCTCAGGTAAACTTGTACAAATCGAAAATAAACAAGGTGACTCAAATTGGTTATTCAAAATGACTACGTGATATTCTAAAGCAACACTCTGTGAGAAACAAACAAACAGATATTTTGGTTGATTATCAGCTTAACTGATTAAAGAAATTATAGGAAACTTTTCCATCTGTTTACTTTGACTTCATGATAATTTATATGATTAGGTAATTCTTGCTACTTCCCATCCACTCACCAACAATAAACCACCCCTCAATATAGTAATGATCATATATATCATTCATAATATTCTGATAGGATAAAGGTATAAATGGGTTTTAGCCCTTTATTTGGTGTTACTATTCTTCGAACACTTCTGCTTACTCTCCTTCAACTTATTCTTTTCCTACCTCACCTGCTTGTTGTAGGAGTTATTGTGCGACACTCTATTGTTGGACCTCATCACACTTCTGCTTTTCCACCAGCTATACCTCTGTTCACTTTCTTTCTCTCTCAGGAAAGGACTCTTTCTCCCACATGCGCTTTTCCATTCGTATCGACATCGACACGATATTTTTTATTCTTTTACTATTTGATAATTAAGGTTTATTATCCAAAATTGAGGTACATCAACCAACTTTGGGATGGACCATACGGCTATCGAAGCCGAGCCAACATATAAGAAGGGATTTTTTCACCATAATAATGAAGGGACTGAAATTGCAAAAAGTTCTTTCAATTAGATCAAACATTTACAAAGTACATTTATGAATCGAACATTTTGATTAATATCGATATTTAGCAAGGCAGCGCCTACCGTACCGTGGTCTGAACTGTCGGTCCTGATGGGAAAACTCTTGTATTGGGATAAGCTTGTTTCTCTCGATTCTCAGTTCAGTCGATGCCATTTCAACGTATTCAAGAACGATTTAGCATTTTCTATTTATATTTTTGTTTGCACCGCTTAGATTTTCTTTTATATCAATTGAAAACAAACGTCGAAACAAAGAGGAAAAACCGGGACATCGTTAGCCCGATTTTTTTAGCCCTTATGTCCTTTTTCTTATAATAAAAATCAGAATCTTCTGCGAAACATTGTAGAATTCGTTATAAAATAAATCACAAGCTTCCTTTTGTTAAAGGTTTCCGTTTAAGCTTCTGTCATATGTAACTCGTTTACGAGAATTTTCTAAGTTCATAAATAGAGCATTGACGATAAAATTATCTCAGAAGAATGTTGTGAAATCTTTGTGATCGCTTAAGTTCAGTTCTTCTAACGAATTGTACCTCGAAAAAAATTTTCCCTCACTCTATAATTGTCGTCGTAAGCGTAAATCCTGATAAGAATAGACAGTAAGTAAGCTTTTCGTTTATTCCGAATCACCTAAGATTTTCAATGAATGCTTTTCCATTATTTTAATAATTAGGCCTATCTTAAAGAATTCACTGCTTTTTCTACTTTGAAAGGTTTCAAATGATTGACACTTTTTATTTAATAACACGAATTTTTCTAATGTCTTTCTTCTAGCACTTCTCATTCTCCTCGTTCATCAAATCGATCTTTAGACTCGATCGATATTCTTATTTAACAAGTAAGCAGAAGGAGTCGAACTAGTGAATACAGCTTAGCACTGGTTTCAAGATTTCAGTAATGCAGAAAAGAACTCATTCAGATGATCACGCAAATCAAAAACATCTTGAAGCCAATCAATATTCATTAATACTAGATAACCGTCCATTGAAAGCCAGTTTGATAGCTTGCAGCGTGAATTCGTCACCGGAAATGTATTATGGAACTCAGCGAATTTCTAGTGCGAAAAGAACTCATTGGACTACCCTCACGCAAGATATGTAAAAATAAAAGTTTTATTGATGGGGGTAGACACTGTCGATGTTCAACAGAAATCCAGGTGATCAAGGTGAATCCGGAGATCATTTATCATTCAAATAGCAATAAGATAATAATCCATAGCTGAATAATGCTATCTGAATGCTAGCTGAATAGTTAAGCTCATTTTAAAAAAAATGTAGTAGCAAAATTATTGCACTCGATGAGGTTGAACACACGTTTATTCCATGAAGTAGTAATTGACTCAGATTTTCTTTAAGTACATTTCACTTAAACATTATGAAAAGCATAATCTATTGATAGTGTTTATTTACGTAGCATAAGAAGGCTTTGTTGTGAGTCACAAAAGCTGAGCACTTGAGTTCAATGCTTTTCTCAAAAAATCGCTTGTTATTCAACTCAGATTTGTTAAAATAACGAAACATTTTAAAAAAGAAACTCTATTATTGCTGGGTATTCAAAATAAACAATATTATTATTATTATGACATAATTATAACCTTATTTATTATTGTTGAAATTCGTTACTTTTGAAATGATTAAAATTTTTGTTAGTAGTTATGATAATGTTACACCTGTCATCAATTGTTATATCAGTGTCAATGATAGTAGTCTTATTATAATTACATGAATTTCCTTCGTCTTTCACTCAATTGAAAGAGGAAGAACTCGGTGAAATTGTGTGGCATACAGAAAGTGTCGTTATCGATCGAGTCTGAAATCAGCTGATTAGATCGCTATAGGATAAGATTGATATGATAACGACACACAGTGAATGATGAACATCGATTCGAATCTGTTTAGTTTTTTTTTGTGTTTTATCGACATTAAAATATTAGCAGGAGTTCTGAAAGTAAAAATTGATAACGACTTGTTAGTGAGTAATGAGTTAATGAGTAATGGAATACAACAATGATAATAACCGCTGATATAATCTGTCGTTATGACGACACCCTGTGTGAGGGTTAAGCCACTAGTGTTTTTGATAGCATCGCGGAGGTCGATGAATGCGAGTAGTTCACATTTTCACTCTTGGCAACCAATCTTTTATTGAGACTCTGCTGCTTATCTTTTCCGACTATTCTGATATCAAATCGCTGTGCTCTGAGAATCGGAAGCGGTTGTTTACGTGCAAGTGGATTCACATACTGTAGACTGTTTTGAACTTACGAAATACTACTAAACATTACTATGGCGCATAAAATCTATAAAAGACGGCTTTCATATGCCAACTTTAATGGTATTAAACAGGTTTGGAGATGGAACCTTTAGAATATTCATTCGTATGCCCTTTGGAATGCTAAGGAGTGCTTTCGAGTCCGACCCACATTACATATCGGCCTGTTTTATTTCTTAAACGCAGTGAGTCTGGTAGCAGCCGTAGTATTATAAGGCGGACTATTTGAATCTGCTTGGACAGAAACACAGACTCCTACTACTCATAAATAGGTCGATTAATCCTGTGAGAGCATCATTGGGCAGAAGAAGAATTGTTAACTAGACATATTTTGATCTCTGCGATTTCTTAAACCAGACTTGCATTCAATTACGATAAAGTCGAATGCATCAATGGTCCCTCAAAAATCAACGAACATTGAGATTCTATTCCATTCAAGTTCTAGAACAATCGTTTTTTTTTGAAGCCAAATTCACAAATTCACAATTGTGGCTGAACTTTCTGCAATAATATCACTTTCATAGCCATATCAATTCATGTGAAGGATTCACCTCATGAAATACCAATTGCCTCAACGTCGAAGCCATCTGAGGTCAATTTCAAGGAACGAAAAGTAGCACTGAATGATATACGAGGACTATTCTCGTGTTGTATATGGACGAATTCAGTTTATCATCAGCAAAAATAATCTATATCGTCGTTATTAAAATACTTCA
>KN716504.1:108568-121000 GCA_000816705.1 Dictyocaulus viviparus
AACACAGACTCCTACTACTCATAAATAGGTCGATTACAATCTTGTGAGAGCATCATTGAGCAGAAGAATTGTTAACTAGACATATTTTGATCTCTGCAAGTGATTTCTTATACCAGACTTGCATTCAATTATCGATTTACGATAAAGTCGAATGCATCAATGATCCCTTAAAAATCAACGAACATTGAGGTTCTATTCCATTCAAGTTCTAGAACAATCGTTTTTTTTTTGAAGCCAAATTCACAAATTCACAATTGTGGCTGAACTTTCTGCAATAATATCACTTTCATAGCCATATCAATTCATGTGAAGGATTCACCTCATGAAATACCAATTGCCTCAACGTCGAAGCCATCTGAGGTCAATTTCAAGGAACGAAAAGTAGCACTGAATGATATACGAGGACTATTCTCGTGTTGTATATGGACGAATTCAGTTTATCATCAGCAAAAATAATCTATATCGTCGTTATTAAAATACTTCAGATGATGATGGGCGTACTAAAACAGCAATGATCATTCTAAAAAACAACCTATTTTTCTTCTATACTAAAAAACCAGTGCCACAGAATTTTATTTCTCGAGATTTTCTTGTAAGAACTTAAATCGTTTGATACCTCAAATTGCTTTCGGAGAGGAAATCGTGGATCGTTTGCTATACCAAAATATGTAAACATCATTTGATGCGATCTTCAAGTGGTTGTTAATGTTTATTTTGAGAAATTTTGCCTTCAAAACCTATTTAAATCGTTTTGTTGATAGGCATTAAAAAAATATATGGTTTATATTTTGATTGTTATGCTCTGTGTGCCTCACGAGGGAAAGCTGATGTCGGATTTCCGGCACATGATTGAAGCGAATACAAATCTCACTTGAGTTTCGCATTTCATGCCTGTACCAGGTGAAGCTATAGTTCATCGTGAAATACATTTCATACCCTCATTATCTCTTGACAAAACTCAAAAGAGAGTTATATAATAGAAGATCTATTATTGTAACTCATTTCTCGTATAACCTCTTATGAGCTCTTCTCAAAATGTGGTAAAATGAGTAAAATGTAGAGATATTGATATCATTTTGATATTTTTTTAACGTCACTACCTCCCTACTATTTCAATTGATTATCATTGGTACAAAAATGTTATCACTCCTCATTGAACGTGTTCATTTTCCGTAAATGCTGAGTTTTAAAATCACTAATTGTTTTTTCCATACTAAAATCAGTTATCTAATCAGATAACATTTTATTTATGGCAGAAAATTTAGTTTCGAATGGGCTCAGCTATTAAGAAAACATTATCCGTCGACTATTCTGACCGTCAAAATAATGGAAACGGTAAATTTTTTTTTCTTGCCTTTACATTACTTAATGAAAAATAGCGCATTATGAAAAAAATTTCCCAACGACATGAAAACAGCTGAAACTATCGACGGTAGTGCGTCTGAGCTTAACATATTTCCAAGCTAAAATATCATGAGACGAAATAAATCGTCAAGTGCTTTTGTATTCATCACGCAGTATTACTGCAGTGAGGGCGAAGTGAAGCAGCGGTGGAGGTGCCACGGTGACACGCAGGTGCGAATCAGTTGGTGATCGTACCTAAGGCCTTCCAACACACCGTTCCTCCAGGGTCGTTAAATTGATACCAAAAAGATGTGGATAGCAAAAACTCGGTGAAGAGTGGTTAAAGCTTATCTAATCTCTATATGAAATGTACTAGTGCAAATAGCTTTATTTGTTTATTCTTTCGAATGTTTAGAAATACGCAGCAATTATTCGAAGGAGTACTCTGAGTTCCAAAAGCAGTCGCCAGTCAAGAGAAACGTGAACTTTACCATTCAGAAAAACACATACGCTCGTCTACCCAGAAACAACTGTGAGTTGCAAGAAATCTTCACTATTTCTGTGGTTACAGAAAAAGCTTTAATAACATCACATCATTTTAAGAATGTTGCGTTTTTCAACTTGAAATATTCTAACTTTTATTTATTATGTTGAATACGGTGTTACTCATATATTTTTTAGACTGGTCGTCAGCGAACTCAGCGAATTCCAAATTTGTTTCGGCGTTCCGATAACGGTGTTAAACAGCATGTATATAACGTATCTTCATAATTACCTCATTTCTCCTCTGAATTAGACTCCATCTAATATTCTATAAATGGCTAGTTCATCCATTCCAGTTTATAATGTATTACATTAATACCATTTAGTCAGGAGCTATGTCGTATAAATCTTTTGACAGCGCAAATGGAGCACATTAACAGTAGCATAAATTTGTACGAAACGAACACAATCAGACGAAATAACTCAGTTGCTATCATTTTAATCAACACTGAAACATCCACTTGATTCTATTCGACGAATGAGACTGGTACTGCTCGTCAAAACGGACTCATAGAAGCATTTAATAACATTTTTATTCTATAATGACATTATAATATCGCTAATAATGCCGAGTTGGCCGCAAAAAAGGGACTTCAGGCGGGACTTGAACCCTTACCTACAAATATCCCGGTTTGTTGACTCGGCAAAACGATTGTGAGACTTTTTTCTTGCCTCAAATTTCATTCATCACAGAATTCATATCAAAACACATATGGTATTTCTTGACAGCAGGTCACGATAATAAAGCTCTTGAAATGATGCTAATTTAAGCTGCATAAAAATCTTTCAATAGAGCTAAGGAATCACATTCGAGCTACACTGATAAATGAAGTCTTTTGATAGATAAAGTGTACGTTAAGTTAGCACCAACGCCGGCCCATTCGCGAACATCATCATACCATGATACTGTTATGGCATCTTACATTTCCGCTCATATTTCATGTTCAAAAACAAGCAATAGAAATCGATTGAGTCTCAGGATGGCTAGACGGAGATAGATCTCATGAATGTTGCAATAGAAAATCATGAGAGCCTTTTACTATTTATCCACACAGCCGGAAGGCTTCACTCCTTCTTCTTCCACTGATCTTAATGCGTTTTTCAAATCATAGATCTCTTTTCAAAAGACAAAATAAAAGAAAACAAACCTATGAAAGAGTTTTCATTCTTGGAAAGGAGTCGACTCGACACGTCACTGACATGCCAATGGCGTGAGTGGTGGAACTGTGACGCAGTCACACACTAGTTGCTTCAGCAACTCATTTATAATCATTTCACTTCACTTATCCGAAACTCTTGTTTAGAGCTAGGCGTAAGCATTGGCAAAAAAACTTCTCAACTCTCTGCAGATTTTTGTGCTTTGATCTCCATATTAGCTGGACCCTATGCATACGAAAGCACCAGTTTTCGGGCTACGGATGTAAACAAACTTACGTGTTGTTATCAAACAAGTGTTAATTGTAATAGTTCTTATGTTGACTAATGAGGAGGAGTTTAAACTCATACATTTTTCAAAATTTTTCGTTTCGAACCGCAATAATTCGTGCATTAACCCCAAAATATGGAACAACGATAATGCGTGTGTTACTGAATGAGTTTGAAGAAATTATGTAGTAAAAGATGTACAGGTATAAGAGCATGAGTTTCATCAAGATGACTGACCTCATCAAAGGAATCATTTTGCTCTTGTAACTCTTCTTGTCAGATTTCCTCTTTGCGGATTGATACCATTTTCAAATTTAATTACATTTGATACCGATATTAAGTGAACAAATATGCTTGTGCTACTTGAAATACGGTTTCAATTGCTGGACACTGTTCCCCCTATAAAGGAGTAGTTTGATTATTATAACACAATGAAATCCCCGTTGTTCACCGCCACATTATGGTTGCGAGATGTTCTCAAGAGATTTTCATTTCACATATCAATCTAGCTGAAGGCAAACCTATCAAAATTCGTCATCGTCTTAATAAAAAAAGTCACGAGGGAACATACAACTTTGATCCATAAGGTCCAATGACCGCTTGTGGTAAAGACTATAAAAACCATGAGCTGCGTTCCCTCTCTCCAGACTCCATGAAAGTCTACGTCAGGCGGTAGGCCAACTGGTGACAGGCGACCGTATCTCCGGTTCACATGCTCGTAAATAAACGAAATCCAGTGAGCACGCTCACGACACACGATGGGTAGTGTTTCTAGTTTTGCACAAATAAGGCAACAACAAACTCTTTGGATGCTGATTTTGAAACATGGAATGCCATTTTGTCATAGGTGTCATAAGATACCATTTCGTGGTTTAGCTGTCGTTGTTTTTCTGACGGCGTGATATATTGTAAGATCGGAAAGACTGGATTGATGGAAGTTCCGAAATTACAATGAAGAACACTTTACGGCACTCATGTCTGCAGCACGCACTCCATAGAGGCACATTCTGGTGATGAAGTGTGGATAAAGTCATGGAAATTGCCAAGCGAAACGAGTCGCGAGGAAATCAATCATACTCTCGGTGACAACAGATTCTGCTTTTCGATATGACGGTAGTGCTATCCTTTTGCAGTGAACCCGATCACCGTTTTCTCCGTGTGAAGAATTGTCTAATTGAAAGGATACGAAAATTGTTATCGAACAAAAAGTAGAAAAAACGTTCTTGATAGAAACCTTTTTAATAGAATCCATTTCATACATTAGTGAAAGATAAAAGAGGATCTGACCAATGACAGTCATATGCTAGAGGAAGGATTAGAAGAATATGCTGAATATTATACATTCCGTTAATAATAAAGGTTAAAATGCATCACTACAACGACCGAAAAATGCTTAACACAAGAACGATTATGATTATCATGATTATGATCTGGATCTAACGGCAATCCGTTTGACACAGCTGGCTAGAAATTCTAACTATATAATTTCGTTGCAAAAAGATTTAAGAGGAATGGAATATGCTCTAAAACGAAGCAGCCTGAAGAAATATCATCGAGATCTTTGTTAGAAGTCGTTAGATGGAATAGTAGCCATCGGCGGTGTCAACATGTACACAGAAAGCCACCACTGTGAGCAACAGTCGGGCCAGAAGAGGAAACAAACCTATGGAAACACGCACGAAAACGGGCCATCAATGTACTTAACGACTAACGAATTGAAGCACAAAATCCTCAAAATACTTAGTCAATCGGAGAATTTGGAACCGTATGCGGAGCTCGGACCGTATCTACAGATATTCGGTCTGGTGTTCTACAGATTGCTTCACCAATGTCTTTGCTCTACAACCACGATACACTTCGCATATAGTTTATACTTCTAATAGCACATATCAGTACTATCAGTACTGTTCTGTTAATTGGTGGGAATATAAAGTGATTTGAATTGAGTTATAATTATCACTGTGGAGATATGAAGCACACAATTTCAAGATCTCTATAATCTATCATAAGCAAAATCGTTAGTAGAAAAGTTAAATAAAAATTCAATCACAATAAAGTAAAATATTTTAGCAAATGATGAGGGATAGATAGAGGTTAATAACAACTAGAAAGCATATCCTTCTTCCATTGTTTAGATCTTATCCTTATTACTTAAAATTATCCACCAAAGATCAATGTTTCCTCGTACGTTTTATTTGCTCAAATCTGTTTTTTTTTCTCGTTAGAATCAGAGTATTAAGAAAAGATGATTCATTTCTATCAGATGTTCTATAGATTCGTTTTCTTCACGATATCCTGAAAGGAGATTAACTTGTACGGACTATACGTGAGCTTGAGTTGACCAGTTTGAAAAATTGGCTAATCCTCCCACTTATTCTCACTCAAACTCATCGAACTCAAAAAAAAATCGAGCACTTAATTTGCTAGGAACTGGACTCGATATTACAAATCCCTACGGCGGCGTTTCCACGACATTATGCATTCCCATAACAAATACATTTCTATACACAATCATTGTTGTTTATAGAAAAACAACATAAAAACAAATTAGATAGATATTTTTCAACATCATAAAATTGTTCCGTTGACAAGATTTTATGTGATGTTATTTGTTACTATGAATTTCTTTTTTTGAGAAATAAAAGCTTATTGAACAAAAACAATAAATTGATAGTGGAATAGTATCCTCAGTGAGAAATTGTGGAGTCACTCATGAGGTACGCTACGATTTGCTGAACGACGAGACGAAATGCGATAGGCGTCGATCAGGACGAGATTTTGAGACTGAAATTCATAATGAAATCAAATCATATTCATAGTGAAATTGATAATAGCATTGATAACAATGACAACAGTGATAACAGCACAAACATTGACGATAACGGTAGGATTCATATAGGATTTTTTTCTGTTTGTGGATTCTGACTTAAGCAACGATCTATTAAATTGGTAACAATAATCAATACTTGTACTGATAACGATAGCCAGTCGTAGTACTAATACGACAGTCTTGATAAAATTTTCATAAAAGCAATAATATCACAAATATCCTTAATAATGAAACGATTGATTTTGAGTTATTGACGCTTCCCGACAGAGGTTCCACGTTTTCCGATCAACTCAGTATCCTCAGAGGGATGATAAGAACTCTATTATAGAATTATAATCAATGCCTGAAGGCTAAATAACAGATTAAATGACAACGATTTCAATTGTTACAATTATACTACGAGATGTTTTGCGTTTTGCTGTTAATTAGTAATCGACATCGAAAACACTGCTGTTCGTTGTTGTTCGATTCGATGATGAAAACAAGTGACGAATAAACAAAGTAAATAAAAATACTTGAAGCTCCACAGGAAACACCGAAACATTGAATATCTCATATATTTGCTGTTTAATAGAAAAAAAAAGATTGGAAAAAAAATCACTCAAAAATACTTTGAGGAAAAGAAATTCAAATATATCGATCAATACGGTATTTGATGTAAACAGCTATTGTTTATGTAACAATGCGAAGCCAATAACTCACTCCCTCAAGGCGATCGCATTCAAGAAATTTTCGTTCATATGAATATTGATTGATTTGTTCGTCATTTAAAGGAATCGATTGTAAGTCTATTAAATCAGTAAATGAAACGATTAATGCTTATAAGACGACTAAAAATACTCGTATTTAAATGAATCCTTTATGATCATTTGGCAATAGGTCAACGACATAATCGATATGTTAATCATTTCACACGTATTTGCATAAATTGATTTTTTGTTGATCTTAAGTAAAATTAACTCACAGTCTTCATTAGTCACAAATGTATTTTTCCGCATTGTATAATCGGATTCCTCATTTTTTTTGCATGTTCTGCAATACTGAGAGTATTCCTTTGAGTAATTGCCAGCGATCTCTGTAATAGAAATTAAGCTATTCAATAACTCATGAGTTAATTAGTAGCTTTATTACGAGTAATTTCACTATGAAATACTAATTTAAATAAAGATTTCATAGAAGAAACATAAAAGGACACCATAGTGAGGAGGTTCTATGAGGCATGAATTTGATTCAATTGGAAATCAACTTCTTCATCTACAATCATATTGAGTTACATGAAGTCTTCTATAGCTAGGTGATAAAGCAATTTAGTTAAGCAAATGATCTACCATAATTTGATTTCTAATCAATACTTATCACATACGATTAGTATGTTATAAAATAAACGCACTATATATATATGCATGGCTTTTTTTTTTATAAACTGTCAATGATTCCGCTATAGTAATCATGTAATCGGTCATATTTCTATGGAGCTTCGATGAGAAATGGCAAACATCACGAATGATCGATTACCGCTCACCGTATATATTGCCAAAATTTGAGGGCAATTATTTGAGGCAGTTTGAGGTAAATAGCAATAAGAAAAAAGTCGAACTAATTATAGCGACAAAAAACGAAGTCGTAATCTTTTGTCATTTTTCTTTCCTAGTAAATCTACTACGTATATTTGCGATTCTGTGAAGTATATTTGACAAATTTACAATTGTTACGTATTATATATGAATGTTCAATTTGGTGTTTAAGAGTGTTTTGTAGGTACGAGGTAGTAAGAGGTAAGTTTTGTTTATCGTGTTTTGAGTTAAAGATTTTGCCATACTACTACTATAACTGAGGTTTTCAGCATTAGCATTCCTAACTCAGGGCCATTCTAATGACTGAACGAATCAACAATGAGAACTCACATATTTTACTATCATTGTTTTGTAATAATGAACCAATTGAACATGTGAATTATCCGACTAACCATGTGATTGCTGACGAGGTTCATAACAGGTAAGATATGGTTTGGCACTAATCGATCCCATCGAACAACTCGTTCAGAAGTAGATCTTAGCTGAACCTAAAATTTACGTTAGTAGTAGATATGATAGGATAGTGGATATAATGAAGACAGTGGAACGATTTCTTTTCAGTTTATAGTCTGATCTCTGTACGACAAATGAGAGGTTGAGTATAAACGCACTTAAAGTGTTATCAGAAGGCTTCTAAAGAGATCACAATTTATTCTAAGCTTCGAAGAATGAAGAATAAATAAGAAAGAAAATAATGATATTGATTCGAACGAATAGACAGTGTGATGTTTTGAACAAAACACTAAGTAGACTGCAGCTGCTGTTGTACTTTAAGTAAAGGCGGAGTTTGTGGAATAGTAATAAATCAGGAACATAAATGAGTAATAGTACATTGAGTGAATTGAGGAGTCACGATAATAACAACAGCCTATGACGTTCTTTTCGATTGCACATTTAAAAGAAGAAAATGTTTCTATCGAATTACAACGACGAGTAATAAATATAAACTACGACGACTGAGAAAATTACTAGTTGACAGCTAATCAAAAAAAAAACGAACAGCTTAATCATTATAGAATGACAATAGAGCAGGAATTGAGTTAAAGTGGAAATATGAGGACATATAACCATATAAGTGTTTCGATTCTCTATGAACTATGATAAGTTATAATGATACTGAGTTAGTCGAAAAACGTCGAGCTTCAGATGGCACTCGAAATCGCACTCAGAGATGTCCGATCTGTTCTGTTTACCGATTACTCTACCGAGGCTCTAGTGTTGTCAGCACTCTCATTTTGCAATTAACTCAACATTTTTACGGATATGAAGACATCTTTATCGGACATAAGTGATATACCGGTGATAGTTTAGAAATACAACTGATAATATAATATAAAAGCTCAAATTAGCTGCATTAGTACAAATTCTTAATAGATATGACAAAGACTTATATGCTTTAAAATTAAATTAAATGCTAGAATATTAACTATATCCTCATTTGTCTGAGTTGTGCTTTAAGGTTGTACATTGGTTGGGGAACATTTACATAAAGAATAAGCTAAGAAATGTTCTATAAAGTACTGCTTTTATCAGCAAGATATCGATTGATCAAGAGATCATAACGTTAAAACATAATGGAAAGAAGACGGTAGAAAAAATGTGTTATATAAAATTCAAAGAAATCTAAGCATTTCATAAGAAGAAGAAAAAAAAGAAGATGAGGTGATCGCACTTTTATGAGTTTGATGACGTATGAATGATGTTTATCGTGTCGTTATATAAGATTTGCCTCAATAAACATTCAGTATATATTTACTGCACTAAGAGAAAAAGCTAGTGGTTGACAAATAGCTTAATAGAAGTTAATCCTCATATAAACAAAAAAAGGAACGAAAACAAGAACAGAAATTGAAAACAGAACGAAACAGAACAGAACAGAACAGAGCAGAACAGAACAGAACAGAAAACTAGAAACAAATTAAAAAGCTATATTAATAGTCTTTCAAAATGGCAGTACATACTCGGAGAAAAAGTGATTGTCTAATAGAAAGATAATACGTATAAAGAGATACCTACAGAGATCTCATATTACGAATTTCTCTTACCTCATAATCACTCAAATTCGTATACTTTCATATTATCAAGCTTTTATATTAAAATTAATTCATTACATTAAAATTTTATACAGACATTTTACATTTAATAGAATAAATTATGTTTATTTTATGACCACAAGTCCACATGAATAATGTTACATAAAATGAGATAAGCTTTGGCTTTGATCAATCTCTTGTGACGAGATGCGCCTACGCATTCGTGTTCAACGTGATATGGTGAAGGTGGTTGAATGCGTGCCAGGTCTATACAGCGACTTGAGTTGAACGCTCTTCACCAAGTCAGTACCAGTTTATCTTACCCAGATTTCTCTGGTACCAACTTGCCGTCAGCGGAGGCATGGCGAGCTTGGTAGCCTGAGGGACGGCCACGAACATATTCGGGACGGCGTTTCACTGTTGCACTTCCACCACTACGCACCCCTGTTTTTCATAAAAGACATAATTGCCCAATCCTACTGCTCGCTCCATTCCTATCTGCTGGTTCCGATTCAACGCTTGTCATTCGTGCTCTCAAGACTACATTTACCATCGATAACGACATGGCTTGATAGAATGCGTATCCTTATTCGTTTAGTATTTTCAGATTCCTGTAGAACGACTTAAATTTATTTCCATCGCAACTGAAATGTGAGACTATAGAAGATCAATATTAGTAATAACCCAATTTGTATATTTGGTTGTCTGATCTAGTGAGAGGTAAGAATAATCGCAAGCAAGTTCAAACGAACGAAATCATCTTTGCAACCGATACTTCTAACGTAAAATGTTTTAAGGAATAATTATCGGAACTGATAAGCGTTACGTTGTTGATGATAAAAAATCTCTTTGGGTGTACGATGATTTTTTTAAGCCCTTTTATAAAAGGGGATTTAAGAGAAATTGTCATGCTAGTATTTCTGGCTTGTGTATGCATCGTCACCGAATCTTTTCACAATTAGACAGCATAAATTCCTTTTGAAATTTGATCAGCTTTTGCGTTCTTCTGCTTAAAACCGGCCTATAGAGAAACCTTTAAAACTGAGAGTAATGAGACTTAGTTTTTCTAAATGTTTTAGATAATCCAGTTTACTTACTTACTTGGTTACTTGGATGGCCTGTCGTCAGGCGTAGTGCGGGCCCCAGCGAATCTCCATTCGTTTCGTTCTCGCGCAAGTGTCTTCCATGGTGGTGGTCTTCCGCGTACATGGCGACAGTTTAGATATAATCCAGTTTGCTACACACCATTTAAAAAAAACTATAAAAACTTGTGGCTTACTGGTGGAGGTGCAGCAGTGACACGCTGCTTTCCAGGTACTCCATACCCCTCATCCCTCCGGGATCGCTAAATTGGTACCAGAGAAATCGTGGTAAGATACCTAGCTTTAACTGGTGAAGACTGGCCAGCTCGAGTTACTGTATAGACCAGGTACGCATTCAACCACTTCCACGATATCACGTTGAAAACGAATGCGTAGGTGCATCCCGCAACAAGGGATTGATCAACGTGAAGAATTATCTTATCTCATCTTAAATATAAGATCTTACGAATAACATACTTAATTATTTACGGAAAACTGGATTGTGTAGCGATAGCAGACTTTCAACTGCTACATGATAGATAGGTTACTTGGTGGAAGATAGTGTGGATCATTTCTCATGCAAGTTTTAATTGCAGAATTTTATGAAATTCTATGGCGAAAGCAGAAGGAATCTACGTGCGCATTAGCACACACAACACACGAAATAAGAATATATGTATGAGGATACACGAACGTTTAGTCATTCAGTTTTTCTGGATTTGAAAGTCCTGCAAACTCTCCTACGGTTCAGTGATGCGTCATCTGGTTTAATGTCGTTGAGTTACACGATTGTCCGAAATAAACTTCATAAAATTGGAGTGATACTAGAAATTGAAATACGATTATTTACTGTGTTACTTTACGGCGACTACTGCTATCGGCCAAATAACCTTAAAATGTCTAGAGGTACATGGCTCGAATCAGAGCCAGCCCAACCATTTGTAAACTGTAATACTATGAACAGAATAAAGAAATATGCTATCCTTCATCTACTATGTTAGAAGAAAGAGAAGGTCTACTACCGCATCCACATTGTTAGAAGAAGAGGAAGTAGCATAACAGAAAGGAGAGTAATCCGTGTATATCTATTGAATTATCAAGCAAGTACATCCGGATAATAGAGCTTCATCGATGACATCTCCATCATTAACTCATTGGTGAACGACGTACTTGATCGAATCACAGCTGAAGCATCACGTCCTGTCACTACAACCGCTCATGAATTGGATCAAACCGGAAATATGACAAGTATTTCTCATAACTATCACATCAATATTAACACTGATCGGATTGCTACAGTTACAGTTCTTTCTTTTGATGTTAGAGGTACTGACTTCCAATTCCGTTAGGGCGCAACACTTTCTTCAAATAAGGTGACGAATTCGATTCCTTGTTCAAAAAAATTAAAACGTACATCTCGTATCAAGACTAAATATTAGAAATGTGTTCTCACAGATAACCTAACTAACACAATAATGTCCATAGTTGTGCTGATATGGCCGCAAAACTCGGAACCTCAGGCGGGACTCGAACCCGCACTTACAGATAACCGGTCTGCCGTGTTTTCTATTACACCACCGAGGCCCTTGCTATGCGACCAC
>KN716505.1:21881-37526 GCA_000816705.1 Dictyocaulus viviparus
TCTTAACGCTCGCCGTAAGTAGTTTGCCACGTGGGTCTTTTTGTACTGCTCGCCTCGAACTGGGGTAATGGAACCTCAAACTTGGGTAATTAAACCTTTATTTAAACAAAACACAAAAATATTACATCGCGATTACAACAACGATAAATCAAGAATTAACACTAACAATTGTGCGAAATTTGTAATATAATGATATAACAACAATCAGTTTAATGGCAAAGGTGGAAGAAGATTGGGTTGAGTCATGAGTGAGAGTGTGGAGGAGATGTTTACCGTACCTGCTTATATAAGGAGGAGGCGGAGACTTCGGTATGAGGAAATGATGTACTTTTAATTATAGTCCGTCATGATAGTCAGCTAAGTTAGTTTCTAGAATATTTTCGAAATTTTGCCCTTTATGATCCTTTCCAGAGGCATGTCGAAATTATGACCTTTTATGAATCAGGACATTTGCACTTTCGTTTACCTCCACCATTTCTAAGTTTCGATACGATGACTCATAAACCACAAATTAATATAATAATTAATATGTTTTTACTTTGCATGTAATTTGGGTGATAAAGTAGAGATTACTCGACAGAGTATTCTCTACAATACTTTTTATTTTTTCATAATCGCAAATATGGTCATTATTCCTGAACTTCTTTCTTTTCCGTTATCATGCATCCAAAACATTGGCTAGGCTTGGCATCTTCTCCTATGACATTAAGAGCTTTCCCATCTGTTGAATTCTATTCGCCTTCTGCTCGTCGACTTTTGCACTTATATTTTTGGTTGATCAAATTTATTAAAGTGAAAATTATACGTACTGTAGAGTATGAAACAAAACTGAAAGAAACTAGATGATACAGTATGGTACTCAGAAGAAAGAGTTGTAGAGCACAAACAAGTCGTGTTACCCGTCACGTTATATTGCACTTAAAGAGTCTGACGCCTAACAAAGGATCAGACATCGCCTTTGTAATAAGGCAGATTTGAAACATATGCTAGTAATATTATAAGTATGGCTTTAAATATTTTTTTGAGTTTTTCAATAAACATAAAGGTAAGGTTCATATGCAATATTCCCTCAATCAAAGTTAAAAATAGTGGCTCTTTAAAAATTACTCATACAAAAATCGCTTCTGTTTTATCGATAGTTATATCGAAGTTCGATAGTTAGTAATCAAATATGGGCAATGTTTCCAGAATACTGCGTATGTTTTATGTGATCTAAACAAGTTTTCTTATTCAGAAAAAGAACAATCGTATCGAAAACATCAGAAAACTCACGAATGCCCAAAAAATTGAAGAGAGCACAATCGAGGCGGAGACCATGTCATGTTGAAAAACATCAATGCGATATAGCTCTGATAATGAAGTTACCTAACGGCATTGCTGAACGAATATCTTTCAGTAATCACTATATTGATTGCTTCAATAGATTTTCACAAACGTGTTTGCTTTTAACTAGCTGTTTTTTCTTTTTAAGATCCGCATTTTTTGTTATCAATGATTTGTGTATACTTTCTGTTGATGCCACTTTTATTGTTGCAACAATTTGCAAGTATTTCTCAGTTTCAAAAATTGTCATTTTCAGGTAATACCGAATAGATCTGGTTCGGTACAATTTCGAAGAAAAGCGGTAAATTTCGAAAAAAGAAAAATTGTGCGCTCAATGATATCAGTAGCTGTAGCAAATTATGTAAGCTCTTATGTCCCATAATTTCGCTTCTGAAATAAAGCACATGTTATGTAAAGATGCTTTTGACGTATCGAAATTTTCAAGCAGTGAGAAAAAATTGCATTACTTCCTCACATAGATTTTAAAAACAGTAAAAACTTTGTTTGCTAAAGAAAGCTTACCATCGAGCATAAATTTGGAGCAGAGTAATCAGGAGCAGTTTATAGTTAAACATTTTTCATATCATTTTTCACTTACTTATGTGGGCGCAGTGACTCAGTGGTGAAGGTGACGCAGAGACACGCCGGCCCGAATCAGTTCGCGGCCGCCACCCAGGTCTACCAAGCCCGCCATCTCTACGTGGTCGGTACATTGGTACTAGGGAAATTCGGTTATGATAACTAGCTTTGGCTTGGTGAAGAGTGGTCAACTCAAGTCACTGTATAGATCAGACACGCATGCAATCACCACGATACGATATGCGTTGGCGCATTCCGCCACTGTGGATCGACCAAAGCCAAAGATCATCTTATTTCAACATATCATTGTTTTGGAATTAAACAATATAACTACAGTTTTACCTAGCTATTTGGTCGCTCGACAAAACACATCCAATATCGGTTGCTTTGTTTTCATTGTGCTTCATATTTTTTCTATTCACCCAACTATTTCATTGACTACCATATGCAGCAGTCTCCATCAGTCCATTCACTACCAATTCCATTCCCAGTACTTGTTCTTTCTCCGCTTCACACACACGTGTGTTTTTCGTACTTTTCGTTTATAGCGTATTCAGCGTACGAGTGGGGAAATCATCAGTTGCCAACTCCGCCTACAGTGTGTAGCAGTAATTAGTTGTACGTCATCATTTGTTGCACTTTTCATTCATGTCTCGTATTTCATGAATACACCTTTGCGTCGTTTATATTCCTTCAAATTCTCTAAGTATTCGTATTCATCTATGCATGGCCATACATTTTTTCATGGGGATTAGACAAATCTTCTTGTTCTTGTTAGTTACATAAAATAGGGCTAGCACTTCTTATCTATGACCGAAATTTAGTTTTCCAATTTTAGCGTTGGAATTCTTAGACTATTTTCGATATAGTATGCTACACGCATTCGATTTCATCATGAATCGTGATGGTATTTGAAAGGGAATTCGGTCTATAGATTATAATTTCGGTTTGTTAGAAAGATTCGGTCTATACTTTGAGGTGACCAATCTTCAAAATGTGACTGTTTCCTTTCCTCTTCAATCACTTTCTTACCGATTCAGTAAATCCACACAGATGGGTGATTTAGTTTGTTGCCTTATTATCCAACCCACTGCGTTGCGAGTCCTGCCTTTATCTAGAAATATAAGTTCTTGTAAACTCAATTTTTGTCTCTTTACACTTCTATATTTCAAATGTATACAAATCTCCCTGAAGAACTAAGTTTAAATTGGAATCTTTGTCGTGAGTCAAACTCGCATCTATACACGTCTGGTATATTGTACGACTGATTGCACTAACTCGCTCTGCGACCACCCAGTGCTTCAATGACTTTATACGAATATATTAAATATATGAAACTGTTGAGAGATTTTTTTTAAGCCACAGCGCAGAATACAACGTGAAAAAAGAGAGAAAATATAGTTCTTCCACCTGAATAATATTACAATTCCTTTCGAAATTCATCCCCAGGCCTGTGTGAGACGTCATTTTGAATAACGTTTTCTGTCTGATCAAATATTAAGCTTTTGAAAAGATTTTTGAATAACCGCAGTTGGTTATTTTGGAAACCCGATTTGATTTATTAAAGGGTGTCAATACATTACTGGTGAGAGAATGTTTTTGCTGTCCATATAACAGCTCTGAATATTTTATTCCAAATGAAGCATATGAAGTAGCAGTACTACAAGGTACAATACATCCAAAGTTTTGATCCAACTTATTAACTAAACGTTGTTATTGCATGATGATTCCACTTTTTAGTCTACAATTGTAGCCTTAGGTATGTTAGCTCTGGTTCGGTAGCCGTAGAACTTATCCATAAGTTGAGTAATGCAACTCAAATTTGGATAAGAAACTTTTATTATAAAATAAAGAAATAACAGAAATTATGCCGTATCGTTAGTCATACGAACAAAAGAGTGAGAGCAAAGTAGAAGCCCTTTCCTGAGAAGAAGTGAATAGAGGTATGATCGGTTGAATCGTAGAACAATTAGTGATTAATCGAACAATAAAGGGCGAACAATAAAGTGTCGAGCAATCTAACAATGAAATGGAAGGCTAGAATGTTTTTATATCTTTATCCAATCAGAGTGTTATGAATGATACGCGATGAATTATCATAATGATATCCAGTGATGGTTTATTATTGGTAAATGGAGGAGGAAGTAGCAAGAATTGCTGCATTAGGGAACTGTGATTCACGAAATATAATAACTCGAAGAAGAGATTCAAAATTCGTTATAAAGAATTATTAACTGTTAGCTTTGAATATTTTTTAAGATGAAGAAATTAGTGAGGAAAATTAATGTTTTGTTGCTGGTAAGGTAGAAATGTTACGAGATTTTTTTGCAAAATTTCATATATAGGACTGAAATCACTTCATATAACTTCCTCGCTGGAAATTAGGTTGGTAACCACAAATTTTTGTTGTAAATATCTCACTGTGGAATAATCAAAAATAATAATATAATTGAAAATTCCCGTTTTTGAATAGAGAATTATCCAGTATGATTTAAAAACAGAATATGTTCTATAACTGGGTAAGATGAAATGGAATACGATATGCTTTGGCGATCGATCAATCCCTGTGGGATCTTCAACTTGATGTCGTGAATGTGATTAAAATGTGATTCTGATTTATAGAATGATTTGAATTGAGCAATCTACACCAAATCAATGCTGCCTATCCTTCCATTTCTCCATTTAACCAAGTTACCGAACTTCAAGTGACAATGATCTCATTGGGTCTGGACACGAACTAAAGTATGCAAGTTCGAATATGCGCCTCACAGCGGCACCTTCTACGACTGAGCCACGTGTCTTCAAGGAATGAGTAATTCCGGAAATTTCGAATCACAGGTGTGAAGGCATTAAGAAAATGGTTTCTAAATATTATTACCTTAATATGTATAATAATCTTATGGCGCATTGCCTTTTTTGATGGATTGATATGTTTTACAGTTAAACTACAAGATCTTCGAAAGCTTTTTCCAAAGAAGTCGTAGGTTTTTCGAATCCATCAGATCTGTTTGTTGTTTTGTGACATTGTACAATGAAGATCGATCTCATCGGAATTGTCACGTGAGATGTTTAGGAAAGCTATACTATCAGAAGTTGTACATGCATATCTTTAATTATACCATCTTTTTTTAATTTTGAGAAAAAATTGTTTCTTTCCAGTTCAAGCGATTATATAGCAATAGCTGTAAGAAAAGGAATTTTTTCCACTGTTTCCCTTTCTGCTTCATTCTATAACGTGTTTTCAATTACACAAAATTTCACACTTTCCCAGCCTTTCGTTTCTATCCCTTGTTTCTTTCATGGGAGGATTCTGAGAAACGCTATTGATTTCGTATTTCTGATATAAGCTGGTGCACCCCTGCGCGTCCACTGCATGCCAACAATTTTGCACTCTAGGAATCCTTGTTGATTGTGACGATAACTCATACTGAAATCGATCGCGTTGTGAGGAGTCGTTTCCCTCTCTATTTAATTAGAGACTATCATTTTTAAGCTGGATCATTATCATTCCAGTTTTCGTTCGAAACTCACGGTAGCAGAAACGCTAGATCTTCTCTACGTTTACCTCTTTCAATTATGATTTTTGCATTAACTCAGTTAGTTACAGTAACCGTATGTGAGTCATGTACTTCAGGTTTTCTTTCTTAACGTTTCAAACTCGTTCTGTGCTTTAGAGGAATCTACTTTTTGTTAATATCTTCCAGTAAAGTTAGTAACAACCCGAATTGTTGAAAGCCATTTCAGAAAATTCACTTCAACGAGGATTCTCACGAGTGTCAAATTTTGGTGCAACAGGATAGTTATAATGGAAACGTCTTCCGTCGGTTTGGATTATGATGACTCTGGACCGGTGATTGACCTTAGTCATAGTTTTCCTTTTTATTTCACCATTTTTTTATACAAAACAAACTCGTTTCACTCTTCGGTTCGTGTTAATGCTGATTTTATGTCGGTGTGCCAGTTCGTTTTATAGAATAGCGCTCACTTCTTCCACTTCGCATTCACCAACGGATAACCTTGTTAGATAAGCTGTGTAATACTTGATACTCATTTCTTCTACACAGGTTTCCATTCCAAAACAATTTCTGTTTGGAAATATTTTATTCCACGAATCCATCATAATGTTTTCAATACATTTTCGCGGTAACAATGATAAAGCTTGAAAGTTTTTCAATTCTTGACTTTGAAAAAACTTTTGCTTCGTTTTCTGGATGTTTAGTTATTCAGTCCTCAAAATTCCTTGCATAGCAGCCCGCCTACTTCATAATAGACGTGAGCGCTATATTGACCGAAAGCACTTTGCTCATTCACCGTCCATTTTGTTAACAGTCTATCAAAGAGAGGGTTATCATTATTTTTCTAATAATCACTGAATTATATAAAACTCGAAACTTTGTAATATCCATTATAAGTAATTTTTCAATCAATAAAGTCGGTGCGTGCTCAATTTTCGATGTTGTTTATAGCTGAGCACAACGAATCAACTCCTATGACCTTCTCTCAAATCGTTTATGTTGCGCTTCGTTCGTTTTTGTTATTTTCCTTTTTTCCGACTAAAAGTGCGTCTCGATTAGGACTAGCGACGTAGATTTTCCCAATACTTCTATTCATGGAAAACTTTTCCATTTTTTATTCATTCAATCTTCATAGAGGTCCTTTATTTCATTTTTTAGAATTGTTTCAATTTGCTACTGTTATATGGATCTTTTCTTGTGAATGTTTCCAATTAGCATCACTATTACGAATAAATGCTTCACACGTCCGCGTACACGTTTTTGTGAGGATATTTCGAATTTTGTTCATTTTTTAACATTTTCTTTCCCCTCTTGACGGTTCAACCATGTTTCTTTTCGCATATAAGATAACATTATTCTCAGTCATAATTAATAAACTAAACTCCTTGGTCGTTTATGATTTTTATGATTTTTGCCAGACACCACTTATTTTTTTTTCCTTTTTTTTTCATTAAACAACTATTGCCCGATAGTTTTTGCTCGGCTTCGCCCGAAATCAGTTGAATTTTCTGTGGATCTATTAAGTGTCAATACCATTAAATTTACTTATTGTTATAGTTCTGCCATATTAATAATTACCATTGTTTTCAGATGAGCGTACCATTGTTGGGTCAATCACCACCAACTGAGGCGCATTCTCAACATAATTGTAAGTAGTATCGCTTTCTGTCCATTTGTTATAGTCAACCATATTTTCTTTTTTTTTTAGATTGCATGTAAATATTTTTTTGATGTTGATAGTTCTGCGATAAGATATATCTCGTCAAATAATCGACATTTTTTGATATAAAAATTTTCCCTGCGATTGCTGGCGTATCATGGTTCGCACTCTGTCTGATGCGTAACTTGAAAGCGTGTGGTTTAGTTATTGCCCATTTTGATTTTCTTCTATCTGTTTGAGAGACCGTTACTAAGAAATTTTTTAGAATTTCTGAACTTGACCTCGCAGCTCGGTCGACGTAAAACTGGTAAGTGTGGTAGTAGATGTTATCTTGATAAAACATATTGTCACTGTAATGGGGTGGTTGTTACTTACCCAAAGAGTGAAGAGTTGTTCTAGTGCTTTTCAAGCTCATAATTCTTCATGATTAATATATTACCGTTGATAACTGTATAAATAACAGAACGAAAACAAAGTGGTGAATCTGGTAGTTCCACATAACCTAAACAAAAGATTACCCTAAGATATATTTTGGTGATAAACGTCAACTATACATACGTCATTTTATATCGCATTAAAGTATGTCTTATACTTAACAGTCTTTTGTTAAAATTATTACTATTACAATAAAATCATTCTGATAGTGTTCAATTTATGCTTTGAGAGATAGTATGAACCTAGTAGTTTTCAATTCAAATGAAAATGGGCAGCGATATATCTTGTGCTCATGAACTTTAACTTAGTAATAACCGGATTAACCTATTATGACAATCTAAGCCACCTTTTCTTGTAAAGAAGAAGCTGTTCTACCTCATTTTCAACTTCGTCCTTATATGTTCAACACATTCCATTTGTATTTGATTTACTCTCAGGTTTTATGAAGAGTATCAATATCTATGACTTGAATAGACAGCTTTAACACGCTGATATAGCTACCGATCAGTTATGTATTTTGTTTTCACTGAAAATCATTGATACTATACGAAATACCTTGATATGTCACTAATCTTCCGATCAAATATGCCGATGTTTTAGATTTTTTGGGAATTTTAAGACATTGAAACGGGGCAAATACGATTATTTGGTAAATATATTCTTGATTAAAATAAGATGTCTATGTCAACATATGCATCTTTATTAATTTCAATTAGCTATATTTTACCTTCATTATTTGTTCTCCTTGCATGAAGCATGGCGCAAAATGGAGTTTATTTTTTTTAAAAAAACTGCACGCTTTGATAGCTATTGATTTTTCACAGTAACTGATTGTTCTATTGAAACTATTTTTAGCTATTCGTAGTTTTCTAATACGATAAATCAAATATTATAAGTTCATATGCAGTTGATTGAAGTATGATGTCATTCATAAGTTATTACACTTAAAAAAATCGAGTTATTAGTATCAAATTTGTTTGAACATACAGCATATCTAGTCTCAATCAATCAGAACTGAAATGATATATTATAGATGCTTAGTCACATGCACTATTATTGAATATGATATAATTTTCTCGGCTATATCGCCTTCTTTGGAGCCCACATAGGTTGACAACAAAATGCAGTTCGTTCGACTTAACATCTCTCTTATCCATAAAACATAAAGTACTACATGCTTTTAGAAATGTTATATTTTGCTATGATGTATGCATATTTTCATTTGTATTGAATTGAGCATGGTTTGTTTCTTGAGAAAATGTAATGTTTTAAGGTTTCGGATACTCACTGCATAATAAATGCAGAGCTGTCGTGCCTTTCGAATCCGCTCAATATTAGAGATTATTTTGATAATCATGGTCTTTTATTTATGAATTAGAATTAACCGTAATAATTGGTCGATATAGTGCATATAAAAATAGCTTTTATATCACACAAATGAATTTGTTATGCTTTACGGTCTTAATTACAACTCACAATTCTGACATTTAGTAAATGCAATTGGTGAGATTCTGAACCGAAAGACCTCGGTGGCTCAAATCTTGTCGAAAACTGTTGAAGGGTTGAATCATGCCTATGAACTGCGAGACTCTTCTCCAGAAGATCTTATCTTCGATCTTTTTAAAATGCCAAACAGGGATGAGGCTAGTATAAGTAAACTTATCAAGGTGAGATTGAATTGTTGAAAAGAGGATTTTTCGAATTTGTTATTTCAGAGTACCTTTTTCAGTTAGTATTGAGGATCATTCTAGTTAAAACAATAGGTTTTTTTTCTATTTGTAATTTAGGTACTAAAGTCATTTGGTTTACGAGAAAGTGACCCAAGATTACGACCAATGATGGATAAAATGAAAAGCTTCGAAGATGATGATGATGATGCGCGGAATTTCTTACTTTCTCGTGATAAATTCAAAGAGTAAGTAGAACTGCGAGTATCACTGGCATCAAAGATTGAAAAGTTTTTACATATTTCACACACCAATCGCCCAGAGTCACAATATTACCTATTAAGTCGCTCAAGAAGTATCTCGTTTAAAGAGTACCTAAGTGTGACGTGTGTTATATATGCAAGACTTGAATGTCAATCTTATGGCATACTTATATTATAGCACGGGAAACAATGTTCTATTCGATACAGTTGATAAAATAAAGCATAGTGGTCTACTAAAATTTTGGAGTCCAATACTTCTATTCATGGAAAACTTTTCCATTTTTTATTCATTCAATCTTCATTGAGGTCCTTTATTTCATTTTTTAGAATTGTTTAAATTTGCTATTGTTATATGGATCACGCAAAGAGTGAAGAGTTATTCTGAAGTGGATATTTATTTTCATGTCTGCGATTCAGATGTGTACACCCTTCAATGCAGCTGATCTCACAAGCGCTCAGAAATCATCTTATCATACCCAGTTGGGGAGAATTTTGCAGTCAAATTAAGGCCATATTTGAAAAGGTAAATCCGTCCGATTGGATAAAATACCTTTCAAAGTACCGTTGCCCTACTAATAAAAAGCTTTTTTTCATAAATTCTGATTCCTTATCAATGTTTTTATCGTTCATGCGAACTTTCATTTCTAGAATAACAACCCAAACTTATGAAAATCATTGCTTATTCATTCAACGTTATATGAAAATAAGTTTAATCTGGCTTTCATAGTCATTGTTTTGATTTGTATTCTACATTTATTTGTCAGAATTAGGATGCTCTTCTCCATCGTTCCAAAGTTTTCAATTTACTACCTATATCCTTTGCTTGTTTTGGCTTTTAAATTGTTTTTGTTGACTTTTAATTTGAGGCTGTGTCGAAAGATATAGCATCAAATAATTCTAGACTATTATGAATCCTCTTCTGCTACAACTTTTTTGTTTTCGACACGTTTGTACTCGACCAACAAAATTTGAAGGCTAGTCATCATAATAATCCTATTAAATCTTAAGAATATGCGATGCGCGGCCCCACTTAGCGGTAGGCTGTAAACGTCGCGATGTGAATTATGTCGCATTGGTTTTTGTAATGAAGAGTGATATACTGGGACCAATAAAGACTCCGGTTCTTCTCTAGCTCCGGTAGGCTATACAATCCATTAAATGGCAATATCTTTGTCCGTTATAATTAGTCATTTCGATTTATCTGCACCACCAGGATAGCTCTAGACAATCGCCTACATGATTGCAAGTGATAGCCAAGAAATGCACCTACAGCACAATTGGGTAGTATTCATTCAAAGGGACCTCATTATTTCCTAGGATTTTGAAGTGAGAATCTCTTGAGATGAGGTCGTTTTTGAATTGACTTATTAAAGTGGGTACGTAAATTGTACACACAAAGTATAAGAAAATATAGAAGGCGTAAAATTGATGCTGTAGTATTATGACACATTTCTACTCATTGCGTTTGAAGAATGTAGTACGCATTCTTCTGAAATTGAATGAGTGCATGAAATTCCATTCTTATGTTACACATTGTCTTTTGCATTGTAAAAACCAAGTAGGAAACAGATTAAAAAGTTTAATTAAAAACTATTTTCAGTGCAGTGATATTAAGGACGGCAATGTTGCCACATACATTCCACAACTGGCTAGAAAGGACCCGAACATTTGGGGATTGTCAATCTGTACAATCGATGGTCAAAGAGTGTCATATGGAGATTCTAAAGTGCCATTTTGTGTACAAAGCGTCTCAAAGGTGTGTGTAAATATTTTTGACAGTTTTCTGCTTATTATAATTATGGAAAGGAAGTGCTTTATTCTATACGTCCTTCATTCTTATTCACTTTGGTATTAAGATAGGTAACTATTTATTTTACACTACAAAATATCTACCCTATAATGCACAGTTGTGATAGAGAGCGTGGAAATTTTGTTGCTCTGTTTGATTGTCTTAATGGAAATTCAGTTAAACGCTTTGAATATTATTTGACCAGAATGAATATAATATTGCTCTTAAAGCTAGTTAGATTCTTTGGTACGGATTTTATCTAACCACATACAGTTTCATTTGCATAAATAAACGTGGATAAAAAGTTAGTGTACATATCCATTTGGCCTCGCTATAAATCTTTTCAAATCCTATATCACATTCAAGGCAAATAATACTTTTTTGGTAGTCCAGTATTATCATTCTCATTTTTGTTTTACTTAGTTCTTTTTACGGCTAAAAAATCGTTTTATAGTCAAAAATCTATGGAACGTTGAAGAATATTTTAATAGCTTTAGCCAGAAGTGTTTTAAAGTGCACGGGTTAATTACTTGAAAATCAATGGGGGTCAGTGCCGGTTACCCTCGATGATGTTCTAAGAATATAACTCAAGGCAAGGTCCACATCACTGTAGATTAGTTATGGGTCCACTACGAAACAACACGCTGTATGTCTACTATGTACATCGTGGCTAGTTTACTCGTTAGTTTAACCAGGGCCGGAGTTCCATGTTCGTTAGGTTATGCTCCTGGCATTCTGAGGTTGACAGGACATACTATCTCGATTTTACCCGTCAACAAAGAAAAAATCAATGTTGATGTCTATGGCGACCAACTATGGAATTCGTCCGTAATAGAACGATTCCGTGTCGCCTTCCTATGGGATAACGCTCGACGCCACATTACTATGTCAACTCTCCACATTTAGGAGATAACCCGCTAAATCAGGGTATCATATAGTACTACTACTACCATGCCACTGTTACCACCACACTACTGTACTCTCTACTATACTACTAGTATTTGTTCCATTAGGTCATCTCATATAGCTTCATGAAAAAGCGCATTCAGAAAAAAATTTAAGGATTACTAGTTGATAAATAGAAAAATGACCTCACCGACTTTTTTGATCGCCACGCTTAATCTTCTTTCTGGTAGGTATTCGGTCGATTTGTTTAAATGAATAATAGGTGAATTAACAAGTGTCGAAATTCGAAAGAAATCACGAGGTAATATGATACATACACGTTACTTTTACTACAGTTTAATGCTTCAATACTTTATTCCATATATCACATAATTCAGTACATGAAAATATACTGTAGACATATAAATGAATGGAGCCAGATTGAAAAGGCTTAGAAACAAAAAAAGAGGGGTGATATACAGAAAGAACTTGACTGTCGTCTACATAGGATTCAAAATAAACGGTTTGTCAGCAGTGAAATGTTTTGATTCACAATGATTTTTCATCCTAATTTGAGAAGATTTGTACTTTATTCACCCATAAGTTTAATTTTTAAGTGACACTAATGGCAATAATTAATTTGGTACTACTTTATATTTAAAGAAAAGACATGGTCTAGGATTTGATAGTATAGGAAATAAAAAAATTCATTTTTTATTTATGAACATCTTTTGTGAAGTAAGGGTAGAAAATTTTCATGAAGAAAGATTTCAAATCTGCAACACTTCTAAAATGAGATACTACATTTTTGATAAGTTTATGACATAATTAATTGTCTTATGTTTTCTATTTCAGGCGTTCAACTATGCTATAGTTTCATCGGATCTTGGAGCTGATTTTGTTCACTCATATGTTGGTCATGAACCAAGTGGACGACTTTTTAACGAGATCTGTTTAGATGCGAATGGTAAATGACACGTTATTCAGCTAGATATTATATTTAGAAATCTGCATATTACTTAATACAGCAATTCGATGCCAAACAGCTCATAATTGTTTCAGGCAAACCACATAACCCACTTATCAACGCAGGTGCCATCATCGTAACATCGTTGATTCGAAATCATCTAACCATGGCCGATCGTTTTGATTTTGTATTGAATGAGTATAAAAAACTAGCTGGAGGAGAACATATTGGATTCAATAATGCTACGTTAGTGAGGCGCAGCCATATTATTTTTGAATTCATTAATTATGTCAAGAAATTCAAACTTACCATGACTTGGGAAGCACTTTACAATATCTAGGTTGAGTCTAAAAGTTTGAATCAGATATCTGCAAACAAATTTCCATAAGGATGAAGGATAAAGAAAAACACTAGCCTTGATTTATCTCGCTGTGGAAATTCGCCCTGCATTTGTTTTCCACCGGATACCAGTTGATATTTCAATATTTTCTTTGGATGTAAGTATTCTATATATATGCTGTTTGTGCTCTCAAACTATTTTGGTACCGATTAACCCCTTCGAATGTTAGAAGGCTGGAGAAATGATTTTTAGGAGGGGGCTCAGACCTGGTTATACTGATTCAAACCTGCGTATAACCCTTCTGTCATTGCGCTACGTTGCTTCTAATTATATTATAGCTTAATATCTGTTGTTGTTTATTTTGGATCGAATAATTACAATTGTTGTCTAGATAGGATTTTGCCTTGAAATTTTGAAAATAATGGTCCTTTTGCACTGAACTTCGTCGTTAAGAAAATAATCGAATTTCCTGTCAGTTTTTGCACTCGGTAAGCTGAAGTGTTTAGTTTTCTTTCCGAAAGAGATACCGCTGATAGGAATTATGCGCTTTCCTATTATATGAAGGAAAACAAATGCTTTCCGCCTGGCACACAGGTTTGTTCATCTTTTATTAAAACTTCTGATAGAGATCAATATGTTATTATGATGAGTAATAATTAAAAATATGTTATAGATATTTGGTGTTGTTATAGATAGTTGAGGTCAATTTTCTTCTATATAGGTAATTTTTATTAAAGGGTCTACGAGAAGAACTCGACCTTTACTTTCAACTTTGTTCTTTGGAAACGACCTGTGATACAGCTGCTGTTATGGCAGCCACTCTGGCAAATGGAGGCAAAAAATTTTCCTATAGTTATTTTTTATGTTTTCTATTATTATCAAATATCCAATTATTTGATTTTCACGTTGGTGGAGGTATTCAATGATTCCAATAACATAGAATGTTGAAAAACAGTTAATTCATCATTTCCAAATACGACTTCCATTGGTAGTTCATGTTTTTTTTTATTATAACAAACAAATACTATTGGTATCTACAAAAGTTTAAGAAGATGCAAGCTTGTTTATTCCATCATGGTGAAGTTCTAGACTACTGGAGTCTTCAATTCTTTTTTCTTCGGTTTTCGTCGTCGAGGCTCTCATCTGAGCAACGAAGCAATGAATTTGTCCAGCGAGAGACGGTGTCTCCAATTGCGTCGTACATATGGTCTATTCCTCGCTCGCGTTTAATTTTTTTTTACAAATTCGCTTCAGTAATGTATTTTGAAATCTTTTTCATATGATCATTACATACATTAAATATTATTGGATCAACGCTTTTAATAAATTCTAAGTAATTTAGTCAAATGTATCGCAAAACTTATTCAAAACAGTATTATTTTCGATATGTTCAAATAAATTTTTGTCTTTTAATAGAACGTTTAATAGAATTAATGAATCGTAGTCAACAAGTAGATTATTTGGTAAGAATTCCAGGTGTTTGTCCACTTACCGATGAACTGTGCATTCATCCTCGTTCGTGTAGAGATGTGCTGTCATTAATGTACTCATGCGGGATGTATGATTTTTCCGGAAAGTTTGCATTCCAGGTACACATTCGCAATCTACTATCAAATAGATTGAGTTTTGTTTTGTTCTCTAACATATAATCTTTTTGTAAGCAACATATTACGATCACTAGTGGTCGTCAAAATAAATTCAATTCAAAAATGTGGAGAAAACTTTGAGATAAGATCATTAGCAACAGTGATCAACTATAAATGAGCAGTCGTTCTAGGCATTTCCGTGGCAACGAGAAATGTTAGAAATAAAGTTAGAAATTATTGCAAATAAAGGCTTTATTGTGAATAACATTATGTTTTAATTTATGGGCCTTGTCAAATATTCTGGAACCTTTATTGACGATTGTCTGTTATGTACCACGAGCAATTTTCATAGGTGATTCACTTATGTGTAGAAATTTGCATGAGCCAAAGAATAAGGAAGGAGACTGTGTGCTCAAGTTACAGCGCATGTATTTGGCACATTGTTCATGTTTAAAGATGTGCTCTGCAGAGTAATGTCTAGTTTACAATAGTTGCGAAAGATGGTGATGGCAAACTGCGACATTCGTGTTACCCTAATAGTGATTTGAAAAAAGTAAACTCGCAGTTTTCACTGGCTATTTATTCATCATTATTTATTAATTAATTACTTATTATTATTATCATTATTATTATTAT
>KN716505.1:37746-49900 GCA_000816705.1 Dictyocaulus viviparus
ATTAGTTATTTCTCATTCTCTATCAAGTACGGTGGGTTGTAATGGTGTAATAGAGAAAATCTATTGTTCCACTTAGCCCCGAGCCTTAAAACATCGCTCATGATTCGGACCCACATCTCTCGCTATTGTAGCTAACTCAAAAATTTATTATATCAATATTTATCTACCTATTAGTTGCGATTGATCACATTCATCTTTGTTAATATTATTTAATAGCTGTTATTTCTTTTTAAATGTATGTTGGTTCGAATTTTCCAATCAGAATTATTCCCAGTTTTCTCCAAGACAAAATGAAATGTGCTGCTCGAATATTTGTAGTCGTATCATGTTAATGATTTATTGATGTATTAAGGTAGGTCTGCCGGCGAAATCGGGCGTATCAGGAGTGATGATTGTAGTCGTGCCAAATGTGATGGGTATCGCCCTTTTGGCACCCCCTCTTGATAAAATGGGAAATTCTGCACGCGGAGTAGCATTCTGTCAGGTACGTTTTATTATTATGTTGAAAGAGAAACTACTGGATAATTATGCAGTAGTTGCATTTTTACATAATGTCTTTTAAGGAAATTAGGTGGAAGGATTATTAAGATGTATACTAAACTATAAAGTTCAAAAAGCTATTTCCAACGACTATCTCATTTTTTTACAAGTAATAGAATTTAGATGTTTTTCTCGTTTAGAAGTTGATTGAGTCTTTCAACTTCCATAATTATGATAGTCTTTTACACGCCGATTCCAAGAAACACGATCCACGTCGACGAATCGGCAATCGTGACACCGAGCTTGTTGTTTTTCTTCTTTTCGCTGCTAAAAATGGTGATTTCGACGTTATACGCAGGTGATTGGTATATGACTGTTGCGAAAAATTTTCGCTTTAGATTTCTCATGAAAGTTTGCAGCACAATAACAGCACAGAGAATGATTTTAATTTTTGTGTCTGTCTCAGCAAAATTCAATCTGAATTATCACAGTTCTGTTTCTTGAATCTTGAAGTTGGAATATTTTAGTCTTTATCCATCATATATATATATATATACTAAAACCCACAACTTATTATGGAAGTTTAGTATATTCCTAGAAGAAAGGTGAGTTCTTCATTTGTCAAATGTTATTGTGCCCTATATATTTACCTAGAATGCCTACGTTTTGTAAGCTGAATTTGTCCTTTAGTCCTTGCGTTCACTCAACTTTTTGCATCCCAACTTCGATTTATTGTGTTAAATACAATGTATTGTCAAAATTTATTATACTATTTCACACATAACTTGTACTAGAAGCAAAATATGTAGTCAATCATGAAATTAAGATTTTTGATTTGAAAATAAAATTTCGTTAAGAATGTACCTGCAAGGCACCAACCTTGAAATGGCTGACTATGATGGTCGCACCGCACTCCACATTGCTGCTGCTGAGGCCACTTGCATTTGGTGAAGTTTTTCGTCAATGTCGCCAAAGTTAATCACCAACCGCGTGACAGGTGCAAATAAAATATTTGTGCACGAAAGTGTATATTACCTTTTATGCAATATCCATCTATTTTCGTTTTTGAAACTGGCATTCCTTTAGCGCAGTAGCTAGATTAAGTCCAACGACATAAAGGCTGTTATCAACTACTGCAACATACAGATCAACAGCCAGTTTTCTAAAAGCGATTGATACACGAAACGTTACGATTATAAGAAACAAGCTTAATAGTTGTTTGTTATCTAAGACAATCTTGATAACCAATGATTCAATCTACTACTCAATTCCTATGAAGCCATTGACATCGTATTAAGCTAGCGAAATTTTGCAGAATTAGCTTAATTCTGAGCTAATTTAACTAGATTTTTATCCTAGTTTTGATGGCACTTTAGGTTTAGCAGCCTATGCAGTATACTTATACTATTTATTTCTAGTATTATTTTATTTCTTTTATTAATTCTATTATTTGCAATTTATGAAGTTAAATTAGCTCAGAAACGGCAAGTAGATACACGAAATTCTTAAGATGGGGCAGAACACCGCTTGATGACGCTCGTACCTTTCATCATGAAGACTGTATTCGCTTCCTTCTTAAGCATCACGCTCGTGGACAAAAAGGTGGTTTGCCCAACAACATTCCTGCCAGCGAAAATGAATCTCAGTACGTGTCACTATCTACATGTAATTGTCTCTGAATAATTATTTGGATATTTAATGAAATATTTATAAAATTACACCTACACATACCGTAGAGTGCATGTTACTAATGCTTTTTATTTTTCTCAGCCGTTTTTTAATAAGTGATTCACTTCTGAACTATAAGACATTGTAGAAGAGTGTATGAGAAATTCCGGCCAATATTGGCGCCATTTAAATCTTTGATGTTAATATTTTGTGTGGTTTTTCTATATCAATTTACAGTTATAACGATTTTAGTTGATTTGAGTACAATCTTATCTAAGGATAAACATGCAAGCGGACGAATCTTCTGGTGAAGACGAACTGTCTAGCAGCACTGGTGTGATGCTCATCAATGAGGACGATATGAAAGAAAAAGGTTAGAATGGACGTCTTATTCTCGAAACTAATTGATGAATTAATTGATCTATCTTTAAATGATCATAGATGCGAAGTGATGTCTAGAATTGATATTGAATGTGAAATGATTCCAAATGCTTTCTAGTGTGTAACGGCAATCGACGGATTTTGCCACAGCTCAAGTTGCATCGCCTATCTGAAGTCGAAGAGAACTGCACATAAAATGGCCAATGTAGTACAGTTAATTTTATTACTCACCTTTCTTATGTAACCCTTTTTTAAGTAGAAAATAATAGTAGTGTACGCTTTATAATGCAGGTGTCACTACCACTAGATAATTCATTCTTAGTTTTTAAGTATTGTTTGTCGGACATCCAATGTATTCTCTCGAGTCGGGTAAGAATAATGGTAGGGCAGCCTTTTTCCTTTGTGCTCTTTAGAGGCACACTACTCGTGCTTTGTACAATTATGTCATTTCTTTGAGAAATAAATGCTTCTTGCAGTATTTGAAAGATTCTTTTCATTAAAAAAGACGTTTTGGTATCTTCCTCGTTTTGAAAGTCGAATGGACTTGTATTTACCCAGGGCGATATTAATGTATCAATCAGTGGTCGGCTCGTTTTTTTTTCGTTCCACTTAAAATCTCATTTCCCCGTTCTGGTCTTCAAATGTCTCACCACATACGCAACATCCTTTTATTCAGAGTTAAAATTGGTTCAGGGTGGGAAGACTAAGATTCCGAGTTCACAGTATGCCCTTTTCCTTTAGCATGTAATCGCATTTCTACCAGCATTTATCACCCGACTGAAGAAGAGCTCTAACACCTCAATCCAATCTTCCGAATATGGTGCAAAATGGTTTGCTAAGCGCTTTTAAGATCTGATGTTACCATAAAGCGATCTTCCTCAAATATGCATCTAACGGCATCGTGGTCGATCAAAGGTGATCGCCCGGAACGTGACTTAATAGGAATGTCAGAATCACCTGTTTCGAATTTTTTTGTCGCATTATGTGTGTCCTATTGAAAACTGTACGTCCACTAACACAATAACAAATTTTCAAATGCTTTTGTTGAATTTCTTCCTTATTGAGATTCCGATAGAATACATTGGCGTTAGTGAACTTTACCCCTCGCCATCGCTTCACAATTAAGACCAACGACAATCATTTTTGCTTTTGTTAATTGGTTATGAATACATTAAGCGGTAAAAATAGAAAGCCGAGCTCGCTCCAAATAAACATGTGATTGCGTGCCGAAAATTGTGTTATGGAAACGGACAGAACTTTCCTGTAAACTTGATACTATGTAGAGAGCAGGCATCAGACTGCTGGTAAATTTGACGATGGCAACTATTTCATTATGCATCTTCCAGTCAATAAAACAAAATCATCTTCCTACCATTCCAATTCAGATCCATGTAACTCTAATAATACCTCGATGTTTTCTCAATGTTCTTATTTAGTTGAATGTCCAACTTTGTTTATATCAAAAAAAGACAGTGTAAATGTTCTTACGTCTTGAGATAGGGAAACCACTGAATTAGCATGTCCGTCTTCCTTGATGTTATACTGCTCTGAGGACAAAGGATGCTTATTTTAGCTGTGTAGATTTCCACAATTTGCAAGCTGTAGTGAGCAAATGCTGTTTTAAAAAATTGAGATGCGAGGCTCAAATACGATTGAATTGCGTAATGAAAGAATTAATTACTACTTATTGCTGTAATGCAAAGTTAGCTTCGATTCGATTACCATTATAATTAACTTGGGAAACAAGGTGTACAGAACAGTTCTTAACAAGATAGACTTACTGGACATTCTCCAGTACTAGAATTCCTTTAAAGCGGTATGACAAGAAATTTTCGAATAGTTGTGGCAGACACCAAAAGCTGCAGAAGTTGAAGCTGTAAGATCTATATGTGGAGATAAGGTTCGACTTGGTATTGATCAATCACTATTGCGTGTTCAGTGTGATATCGTGTTTTTGATTGAATGCGATACTGGTCTATACAATGACTTGACTTGACCACTCTTTACCGATTCAAAACTGTTTATTTTCCGAGATTTCTCCGTTAACAATTTATCGATTCTGAAAAGATGGCGAGCTTGGTGACCCTGAGGGCGGCAACCAATTTGACTCGATCCTGCGTATAACTGTCGCACCTCCACCACTGTACCACGCGCCTTTTGCTTGAGTTGACTGCGGAATGAACTGGTTGTAATAATGTTTGTATATCCATAATGATCAGTTAATTACAAAACCGTGGGCGTTAACTGGGACTTTGACCCACATCTCGTAGATTTCCGATCTGGTGTATTATCGAGTGCACACTATGAGTACGCTACATTCAATACTTCACCTATTTTTATGAGGTATTATATGTGTGGTAGCCATCAGCTCAGCTGAGTGTAATTCCGATGTCGTAGTTGGTAGAAAAGTAATTGGATAACTGTGAAAAATTGCAATCAGTTAAGTAGAAAATTCTCAATATAATGATTCTTTGGACTTCTTTTTAGTCGACTTGAGAAGGTTCGACTGTACAGGTCTTATTTATGTTTAGGGCCACAAAACTTCATAAAGCGAGCGATGAGTACCGAAAAACAAGAGGGAAGAATCGTAATCAAGACTTCTGACAATTAAATGAAACGAAACGACACCATTAACCACGACAACAAAATAGTTTTTATGCGTTTCATTGCTGCCTATTATACAGCCTTCTCAACTGCAAAAACAACGGTCTATTTAGTGTACTGTACCTTATTACAGCCTTTTGTTATGTAAAACAAATGGTCAACATTCTTCTTATGGAGATCTGTCTAAGATATATCCTATTCAAAATATCATGGAATTCCTGTTTTGTTGCTAGGTTCATGAAATTACTGAACCTGGAAATTGCCGGAGACTTTTAGGTTGCTTCAGATTATTGTTCAAATATTTGCAAAATACGATGTTGTGATATAAGGCTAGAGATAATTTCACAATAGATCTTTGTTTGTTTGATCTTTACAATATTATATTTGTAATTATTGACAGACATTATTTCTATAGAGTGTTTCACACATGGATGGTCATTATTGACACTGTCAGCTATATGGAAATTGATAAACTAATCATTCATATCGATAGTATCCCAACATGCGTCTTATATATATATATATATATATATATATATTGTATAAAATAATAGATGGTGAATTTAATACTATCAGTATTTTATAATGAGTTGAAAACATGCGAAATCTAATGCGAAGTGTTTATTTTATCACTTCGAGTGCACTTATAGTAATATTATGCAGAAGCGCAAGATTTTTATGCAATTCATGATGTCGAAGACGGTAGAATGCCTTGACAAAGCCTACAAAATGCACGAATCCAGCTCTCCGACCGATTTGATCTTTGATCTATTCAAAGTTCCCAGTAAAGACTATGCCAGTATCACAAAACTATTGAAGGTAATATTTCTGCTAATACGAATATCTTGCTATCAAAAGCTGACAACAGCAGAAGCGTACTTTATAGGTTCTCAAATCATTCGGACTCCGTGAAAAGGATCCTAGATTGAAAGAAATGATGAGTCGAGTACGAAAAATAGAAGACTTGCGTGAAGATTATCATAAAGGATTTCATTTACATCGTCATGCTTTTAAAAAGTATGCAATCAGTATTTTCATTCTATAACCTTATTCTGACATTTTATACAATTTTTCATTCAGATGTATTTCTCCTTCTGTACAGTTGATTTCTCAAGCACTCCGTAGTCAAATGATTGTTCCCAGTTGGGGAGAATTTAGCGAACGTATCAAAGAAATCTTCGACGAGGTGTAAAAACATATTAGATCTTAATAGCCTTCAAATAACTGCAGCTGAATTATGTTTTTTGAAAAGTTGGAGGGAGTATTTCTATATATTTGATGCTATAAAAATAGAAAACTACTTCAGCTTATTAATTTGTGCCGAACTAGATTACAAAATACTTCTTTGCTAGCCATTTACTAGACACTTTGAGAGAAAGAAAATATATGAAAGAAATCGGAAAATAAATGACTAAATATCCAAGATTTTCGGATGAAGACCACAAATTTTCGCTTATATTTGAATATTCGAATAATATCATCATATACAATGCATCATCTGAATTATCATATACATTATACAGTGTAAAGGCCTAACTGAAGGAAAGACCGCGACTTACATATCGCAGCTGGCGCGACAGGATCCGAACCTTTGGGGAATGTCTATTTGCACCATTGACGGCCAGAGAGTATCCTATGGTGACTACAAAACTAATTTCTGCATTCAAAGTGTATCTAAGGTGAGAATAAACTTTTCAATAACAATGTTGCATGAGTATAAATTAGGAAATTTCTCACCAAACTTAAATATCTATTCAATGATATGAGGTAGTAATCGTAGAACACCACTTACTGCTTATCTTCTCTTTATTCATGACTAATTATTTGGCACTTCATCGTGGAGAAACTTGTGGAAAAAATTTTTCTCAGAATTTTGTTCGATAAAATACGACAGTGTTTAATTTTTTTATGAATATTGACTTATGAAACTTCATACGGCGCCTTTTTTCGTTATTAAACCTCTTGATCGCATCGAAAGTTCCGTTGATGAAAACTTGACAATCGATGCTTTAGAAGTTGCTTAACTTATCCTTTGTCCATCGCCATTACTAAATATCTGAGGCTCATATATAGCCCATGGATCAGAATTCCGTTATGTAACGATAGCGGTACACCGCGTCAACTTCGCCAGATTATTGTTGTCTTATCCTAACTCTCTAGTACTTTCTTCTGAACCAAATCAACAAATATAAATTTGATAGAAACTGTTATAAAGGAATCTAGTTGACAAAACCTAGTAGTACGCTATCAAATTTTCTACATCCAATTTTAACATCTATTTAGGCATTCAACTATTCAATTGTGGCTTCAGACGTTGGTGCGGAAATTGTGCATTCATACGTGGGACATGAACCTAGTGGAAGATTATTCAATGAAATTTGTCTCGATGGAAATGGTTAGTTAGTTTGTTCTAGATACAATTTCAAACTAAATCGCTAGGAAGTCAACATATTAATGAGAAAAGGCGTATATATACGACTGATTGCGAAATCTGTTCTGATTTAATCGATACCAACAATTTGTTGGTAGTTGATCTTTAGAAGACAAAACATTCTGATTGCGTAGATGTAACTCTTCGCGATTCTAGGCAAGCCCCACAACCCGATGATCAATTCGGGGGCAATTATCGTGTCATCATTAATAAAAAAAGGGATGACTATGGCGGATCGCTTTGATTTTGCGCTACAAGAGTATCGAAAGCTAGCCGGTGGAGAGCACGTAGGATTTGATAATGCCACGTGGGATTTGTAAAGTTGCCATATCTGTGAAGAAATACGAATTGATCATAACTTCCTCAGATTTCTCTGCGAGCGCGATTCAGCTGATAGAAATTATGCACTCGCCTACTACCTCAAGGAAAACGGTTGTTTTCCTACGGGAACCAAAGTGAGTAATTTGCACTTGAGACTTTGCGAATTCCATGTGTGCTTTATCTGTCTTTTTCTGACTTTGTTTAGAAAATCCTAAGACCTTGCTACTAATACATTTTAATATTTAAGAAGTTGCAGATAGCACAAAGTTATTTAGAGTCTTCGAGAGGAATTAGAGCTCTATTTCCAACTTTGCTCGTTGGAAACCAACTGCGACACTTTGGCAGTGATGACAGCAACATTGGCTAATGGAGGTATTATTATCTCATGATCATTTTTTTCACCTATTTACAAGCATTTTCTAAATACTAATCAGGAAAACAGGGGGCGCAGTGGCTCAGTGGTGGAGGTGCCGCAGTGACGTGCCGGCAGATTCAGTTCGCGGCCGTTCCCCAGGCCTACCAAGCCCGCCATCCCTCCGGGGGCGGTAAATTGGTACCAGAGGAATCTCTGTAAGATAACTGACACTGAATTGGTGAAGAGTGGTCAACTCAAGTCATTGTATAGACCAGGCACGCATTCAACCACCTCCACGATATCACGTTGAACATGAATGCGGGGGCGCATCCCACCACAAGGCATTGATCAACGCCAACAATTATCTAATCATCTAATCAGGAAAAAGCACACATCGCAATTTCACAAGAAAACATGTAAAAAATTATTCAAAAGAATACTGTAGCATTCTGAGCATTTAATCACCACAACATAATATGCACAAAAATTGAATTTTTTCTAGCAAAATATATTCAGTGATGCTCACTATATTAAAAATACCTGATATCTCAAAAAAAAACTGGTGAAAATGAGCGCAAGTGGGAGAATTTATACAAAATCGTCAGTTTGTTTGTGGAATATAAAACAACTTCCCGGTGAGTTGTCTTCTACCAAAATTATTCAGAAAGAAGAAGTCTAGAGATTATATGCTAAGTAAAAATAGAAAAATGTCATCCGCAATCTTCCGTTTCTCAAACACCAGGAAGCGGAAACGAGGCTAAACGATTATGATATGACAAGAAAAATCATCTACTACGATGGCGATAATTATGAGAAATGTGCTAGGTTCCAAAACCGATATTGTTATCCACGGCTTCTCACCAAATGGGTCTTCTCGTTTATTGGTAGTGCTGTCGTTTATGTAGCTTCGTTCAATATGATTTCTGATTTTTCTATCACCTACATTCCATTTCCCCTTATCAGGCGTGAAGGTAGTCCAATTAATTTTTTTACTCTACGGCCACTTTGAGCATTGTAATAACATTTTAGAACTTCCGTGGAAAAGTTTTACTAATAGGCGCGCGGTCTTCTTGCAATGCGTTTGATGTTCAACGGGATCACTAGTTTTATTTGCGTGAATCATGTGTCGGGTACCATCTAATCTCCGATATCTTAGTATGTACGATTGAGTCCACATTGTTTAATTGTTAAAAGGAGTTGAAACGTTTTTATTTATTTTTATGATATGGCAAACGAATAGATAGGTTCAAGCTTGCAATGGAGCGTTGGATTATGTTCAGTGATTGCTCATCTTCTCTCGATTTCCAAGTGTCCGAAGCTTACGTTAATGTAGAAAGAAGCGTGGTGTCTAAAAGGTGGGCCCCAGCTCTGTATTTTTTGTCTTATTCACTACATTTTTTGTGTTCTCCAACTCAGTCGTCTCCTGCTGCAAAGCTCTGGTGGTATGTTCATCATCATATTTACCTGAAGACGTCGAAAGCTATGGCATGAACTTTGTTAGATGTGTTTTCCGATAAACATGGATTCTACGTTGGAAAATTATTCGTTCTTTGTAAACATCGTTCTCTTAAAGTTTGTCTTAACACCAATTTTTTCACAAGCGCTCTTAATGTCGGCTAAAATTTCTTTCGCTTTTTTATATTTGATGTAATGAATACGATATAACCGGCGAAGCGAATGTGGTGAATTTGCTCGCCGTCGACTTCCACTTTTAGTTGGCGAATAATTTTGGCAATATCGCCTTTTCAGACACCTCTTTTAACGTCCATGATGATATCTTTATATAACGATGTAATTTGTTACTGAAATTCTTGCATACTGCATACTCACGAAGTATTTTGATGATTGGATTAGGGAGCACTTGATTAGTCAACCCTTCCGTGAACGCTGCTGCCTCAATAGCGTAGAAAATGTTTTCAGGACCGATGAAGATGAGACAGAGTGATTTCATGTACTCTCTTTATACTTTTGTGAGTCTTGTGATTGTGTGAATATGGTCCATCGTGCTAAACGAATTCCAAAACGTTGTTTGCTAACGCGTTTGTTGTTCGTCTACGGCTCTGCCAATAATGCTCGTAATGATTTGTGTGAAAAGTCATAGGCGTCAGGAAACAGGCAGATAAATTCCGTCTCGTAAACATCTCCTTTTTTGTGTAACAACACGGTTTTCCTAGTTTCCCAATAACGTGGGACTTTGCATTTTTAAAGCGTATGAAGAGTCGAACCAGCGCTTAATGGGAACTTCCGGTAGATGTATTAGATTTTCTGGTCTAATTATGGTTTCCCTCGCTGAGGGATCTTGAACCGGTTAGTCGCGAGGCTACGTGGCGCGATCCCAGGTGCGGATAGGGAGTGAATCACGAACCAAAAGCGACCATGCCTTGAAACACAGGTGGATTCAGGGGATGGACTTCTTGATTCTGCTGGTCTGGTCGACTCACACCTTCTATATGCACATGGTAGCATTTATGTATGCGTACGTACTTATGCTTATGTGTATATGGATTGTATTCTGCTTGTCGATTCAGCCAAAAGTCCACAATCGAACGACTACGAAGCACGGAGGAGGCGGTTAGGGGTCGGCTCCAACAAATAAACTCCAGTCCACTCATTAGGATAGACTGGCAAGCTGCCCATGAGTAAATCAAACCTTTTAGCCCCACGGAACGGCTCTGCAAGCTAACCATGGGAACAATCGTAAAACAGAGTAGAAAAAAAACAGGCTTCATTTCTCTGGCCATGAAAGAGCCTCCGGTACGACAGCGTCGGGTAGGACGAGTACGGAGACGCTACTAAAACCTTAGGGCCAAACTGCGCTGCCTAAACGTGAAAGGACTAAGATGACGATCTGTACATACAACGCACGAACGCTTGCATCGGAATCTTCCGTAGAAGACCTTCTGATGCATGCAAAGAAAATTAGGTACGACGTCATCGAACTGGCCGAAACGAGAAGACACTAGCCACTAAGCGTTGTGTACGATACTGGAAAAGAACTGTTCCTTGGAACATGCGACAGCAGAGGTGTCGGTGGTGTAAGTGTACTCGTTAATTCAAACTTGTTATTATGTTATGTTATTCAAAGTATGTTATTCAAACTTTACTCGTTTGAACAACTAACAACTCGAATCGGTTGGTTAAAATTGAAAAGACGTGGTCTAACACCGGCTTTGACCATCTTTATCGTCTACGCTCCTACTTCGGACTATGATGAAGATGAAATCGAAGCATTCTATATGGATTTGGAGAAGTTCTACAAAGAAGACCGCACATTCTACAAAGTCATTGTTGGCGACTTTAATGCTAAAATTGGCTGTAGAAGAACGCCTGAAGAACGTCACATTGGGACCCACGGACTCGAGTGGAATGAACAGGGAGAGCGGCTATCAGAATTTATCATGACAAACAAAATGTACCATGGTAACTCTCAATTTCAAAAGCCCCTTTCCCTGCGCTGGACGTGGGAGTCTCCTAATGGAAAGTACCATAACGAAATAAATTATGTTATAGTAAATAGAAGGTATTGCCTAACGGACGTCGCAGTTGTCAAAAAAGTTCTACACGGGATCCGACCATTACCTACTTCGCGCTATATTTTTATTCACACGCAAAGGAGAGAAAGCTGCAATTTTTAAAAAACGAAATCCCAGAATGGAAACAAATTGAGATTTATACAACTCCGTAGCCAGCTTTTGGGAGGATACCGTCATTGACGACTTCGACGAAGAATATGACCGCCTAATAAAGCACCTTCACGATAGCGCAAAGAACGCTGAGAGTTCAATTACTACTAAGAGACGTTTGTCTTCAAGAACTCTTGAGCTGATACGGCGACGTGGAGCAGCTAAAGTCGCCGGTAATAACCGGCTAGCGTCCAAACTTGCCAAACGCTGCAGAGAAGCGATAAAAGAAGA
>KN716505.1:50000-70279 GCA_000816705.1 Dictyocaulus viviparus
CCAGAATGAAAACAAATTGGAATTTATACAATTCCTTAGCCAGCTTTTGGAATGATACCGTCATTGACAACATCGATGAAGAATACGACCGGCTAATAAAACACCTCCACGATAGTGTAAAAAGCTCCGAGAGTTCAGTTACCATTAAGAGGCGCTTGTCTTCAAGAACCCTTGAGTTGATACGCCAATGTGGAGCAGCTAAAGCAGCAGGCAATAACCAGCTTACGTCCAAACTTGCGAAACGCTGCAGAGAAGCGATAAAAGAAGGCCTTAAAGAGAGAAGAGCGAAAGTGATGAATGAAGCAGCTGAGGCTGGCAAAAGCATTCGCTACGCCCGCCGATGCTTCACAAATCACAAGACCAAGATGACGGCTCTCCGGCTCCAGGACGGAACACTTACCTCCTCCAGAAAGGCGATGGAGAAAATCATTTACGACTACTACTCGAATCTCTTCGGTAGCCACGTTCATCTACCTCCATGTAATGAGAGGAAAGATGATTATGTTGCTCCAAACGTTCTTCCTTCCGAAATCCGACATGTGATCTCGTCAGTAAGAAATCGTACAGCTCTCGGGCCAGACAGGAACAGACCAGAACATCTGAAGAATCTACCGCCAGTTATTATAAAAACGCTGGCTCGACTCTTCACACACTACCTGTCCAATTGCAAAATTCCAAGTCAATGGAAAACTAGCAGGACCGTGTTGCTGCACAAAAAGGGAGACGTCCACGACATTGGTAATTATCGCCCAATCTGCTTATTGTCAGTCGTCTATAATTTTTTTACACGAGTCATCCTTAACAGGATTGGCAGAAGACTAGACTAAGAACAACCACGTGAGCAAGCAGTGTTCCGAAAAGGGTTTAACACGATGGACCATATTCACACAATCACAAGGCTCATAGAAGTATCACGAGAGTATAAGAAACCACTCTGTCTCACGTTCATCGTTCTAAAGAAAGCTTTTGATTCTGTAGAGATAGAAGCGGTTATGGAAGCGTTGACAAATCAAGCGCTTCGAACTCCGTATATCAAGATTCTTCGTGAGCTATATGAATATTCCTCTACCAAAATTACTCCGTTGTATAAAGACATCATCTACGTAAAAAAAGGGATTCGACAAGGCGATGCAGCCAGTCACTCTTCAGAATATCATACAAAAATAGAAATTGGACGATAAGGGAGTGGAAATTGACGGTCGGCAACTTCACCATCTTCGCTTCGCCGATGACATCGTATTTATTACACCAAACATCGAGCAAGCGAAACAAATGTTAGCCGACTTCGACAGTGCTTGTGGAGGAATTGGCCTCAAGTTAAACCTTCAGAAAACGATGTTTATGAAGAACGGATACGCTACTGATGCCCCGTTTACGCTGAACGGAAAGAATATCTCTGAATGCTCAAGCTATACCAGGGTCGTGAGATCAACATGATGAACGACTTAGCACCAGAGCTTAGCAGAAGGAAAATAGCGGCTTGGAAAACATATAAGAGCATCGAAGACGTAGTGAAGAGAACGATAAACACAAGGCTCCGAGCTCACCTTTTTGATACGACGGTTCTTCCTGCCTTCACGTGGAAATTAAGAAAGTAGGATGAACGTTCATTGAGCGCAATACAGCGCTCAGTCGAAAGGGTAATGCTTGGCGTTTCCCGCATCACTCAGGTGAAAGAGGGAATACGAAGTTCCTATCTACGTCAACGATCAAAAATCAGAGACGCAGCCGTGCACGCCAAGCTTTCGAAGATTAGGTGGCCGGACACATGATGCGCATGGATGATGACCGGTGGACACGAGGTGTAAGTGATTGGATGCCACTGGACATCAAACGCACTGCATGAAAACCACCAGCTCGGTGGTCTAACCTCTTCACCATGGCCCTAGAAAAAGGATTATGGTGTACGAATCCCAAGAGCGAAACGAACTTATTGGACTACCCTCGCGCGCGATAGGGAAATATGGAAGCTTCACTGGTACCGCTCAAGTTAGTCAATGACCAACGGGAATCCAAGTAATCCAGATAATTGTGTCTGTTCCGAGAGCTGTACTATTATTTACTGATGAAATGACATATCGCGTTATGATCACTCCCTTATCAACAGGCGCTGACACATACAAGAACTCGCAGTCTTCAGTCGGATTTCTTAATGTATGGAAGAGATCTGATTGAAAATATTTTCATCGGAGATAACTTACTCCCTTCTTTTCATGCGATCACAGATTTTTCCTGAGCTCTTTGCTCAAACGAATCTTAGCACGAAAAAGGCGGTGATCAGATTCAGTGCAGAAATATGGTATTACCGATGTTTCGAAAAAATACCGTCTTTTGTTGATAAGATTATGGTCGCGTGCGTTGTTTCATTTAGTGGCTTCGAAGTGAATAGGCAATGTTTTTTCTCCACAAAGGATGAGTTCCCATTGAAATGGCATAGTGTGGACAAAAGTGCCGCAAGACGCTCTCCATTTGCATTTTGATCTCGTAATCCAAAGTTTTCGACCCAATACCGTTCCTCATTCATGGTTTTCATTTTTGTGTTGAGGTCTCCAACAACGAATACGTGAAAGGATTTTTCGTTTCAGATGTTTACTTTTCTACTGATCGCAAATATGTCTAATTAGTGCTTATCTGTCACATCAAAAGAAGAATAGTAACTAATTGCACTGATTTTCCCTTGACGCCATGTTTTGAGACAGATTATGGCTAAAAAAGGTGATAGGATCTTTTAGCCACCGACGAGATAGTCAATTGGTAGATGTACGACAAACCAGATGCCACTGACCGTTTTGGATAGGGACCTTTTTTTCACGGAGGGCAAAAGTCCTATAGCTAAGTTGTCTTATGTCGGTTTTTCTGCTTATGGTCTGCTGTGAAGCTTATACGTATAATTTTACTAATGTAATTCGATATCTGTAGATTTCTTCAAGAAGAGCAAAACGATCGGCGTCTATGAAATGTTCTTGCGTTGTATGTACAGAGTAAGAAACAGTCTCAATAATAAGGTAAGATAATTGTTGGCGTCGATCAATCCCTTGTAGTGGGATGCGCCACCGCATTCATGTCCAACGTTATATCGTGGAAGTGGTTGAATGCGTGCCTGGTCTATACAATAAATTGAGTTGACCACTCTTCACCAAGTCAGTGCCAGTTATCTTACCCACATTCCTCTGGTACCAATTTACCGACCCCGCAGGGATGGCGGGCTTGGTAGGCCTGGGGAGCGGCCACGAACTGAATCGGCCGGCGTGTCACTGCGGCACCTCCACCACTGAGCCACTGCGCCCCCGACAGTCTCAATACTGTTCTTATTTTAAACCAAATATTTTCGTTCCCTTTTGTTGTGATAGAGATTTATAGACTGAATGATGATCGAAAATGAGAACGATGAAGAAAATCATTTGTTAACATTACTAAGCATTCTCTCTAGAAAGTTTCACTACAAGTATCCACTTCATATGAATAGAATGAAATTTCTAGTATTCACCACTTCTGAAGCTTATGGACGCGTCGCCGACAGCACTTTGGACAGCAGTTAGAAGAAATGCAACACAAAATCTCAGAAAAATAAAGTCTTTGTACCCACCATGTGAATATAATTCTTTTGATAGACAAAGTTGAGAGTATTATTTCAGCATTTTCGAGGGAAAACAAATATTAATAAATATACCAGAAAATTAAAACAATTGTCGAGAAGAGACATTTTAGGAGATATTTGCTGAAAACAAAAATAGACTTTTAATGCTGTGACTGCAAATATAATGCCAACGAAATTGATCTAGAAGCTTTAGCTTTACTCAGAAATTTAGCTACCAGTCAGCTTAAGTAGCGGTGCACTACTTCCTATTACTTTTAATTTATTCTAATCCACGACAGTTATGTTTAAAATTTATAGTTCTTAGTAAATTAAAATTATTTTGAAATATGTCCCCTAGACAGAGCAAAAAAATTTCCTCAGATTTGTCAATGAAACTCTCGATTCTATTCTATTCAAAATTCGATGATTTAATAAGTCCAACGAAGACTTGCAGGTGTATGTCCGTTAACAAACGAGCGATGCGTTTCTCCTCAACCTTGCCGAGATGTCCTATCTCTAATGTACTCTTGTGGAATGTACGATCTTAGTGGAAAATTCGCTTTCCAGGTAACTATAGAAATTTTTTTTTCCAGGGGTCTCTCAAGTGGTTCAAATGTTTTTATGTTTTTTTTTTTGAACGACCTTTTATGTTCAATCTTCATCAAATCGCTCACTGTTTTGCTATTGTGTCTGACACTCCAACTACGCATCATTTTAAAATCTATGTTGATATGCGAAAATTTCCCAGAGCCATTGAATTTAATACCTCCCGTTTGAAATTTACATATATTTAGTGTAATACATCAAACAATAATTAAATATTGAATATATAATATATTTGGTATTTAATTTAATATAACCATTTAATATAATATATTTAATAGTTAATATTTAATTTTTTTTCTTTTGCAAAGCCTTGAATCAAGATGAGTGAAATACTGCATCGATCAATAATAATCTCATAACAGCGCTATGATATCACCTGCAACATCTTAATTCTCGTTGATCATCAACATCGTCGACAATACACCAGTAAAACTTCCATTTGTTCCTATCGCGCGCAAACGTAGTCAAATTAATTCTTTTCGCTCTAGGGATTCGTTTAGCATTATAATCCCTTTAAAGGTGAAGTGGTCAGACCATCGGATTGGTGGTCTTCGTGCAGTACGACGTTTGATGTCCAGTGGGACCCAATCACTTACAGCTCGCGTCCACCAATCATCATGCGCATCACGTGTCCTGCCACCTTATCTTAGGAAACTTGGAGTGTACGGCTGCATCTCTAATCTTTGGTCTTTGACGTATGTCAGAACTTTGTATTTCCTTTCTCACTTGTGTTATACTGAGAACACTAAGCTCATTCTTTCAATAGAGCATTGTATAGCGCTCCGTGATCGTTCATCTTGCTTTAATGTCCAAGTTTCCGAGTCAAGTTAGGACAGGAAGAACCGCCGTAGCAAAAGGTGAGCTTGGAGCTTTGTCTTCGATGGTCTCATATTCTCTCCAAAACCCTCGCTCACTTCAGCTAAGCTCTCGTTTTTCATATCGATCTTACTGACCGGAGATACACATAGCTCGAGAGTTCTTAAATATTTCTTCTGTTGAGCGTAAAAGTAGTACAGCAACGTATATATTCTTCATAAGCATTTTCTTGATGTTTAACTGAAGTCCAATTTTTCCACAAGCACTGTCGAAATTGGCTAACAATTGTTCCACTTGCTTAATGTCTTGTGTAATGAATATGATATCATGGGCGAAGCGGAGACGGTAAAATTGTGGATCACATATTTTCACTTCCAGACATAATAGTAAAAACAATAGTGATATTAGCTTCAATGAGTAATATAGTAGTAGCTTTGCGTTGGAAGCGATAGTAATAGCTTTCACGTGGAAGCAATGCTGACATACTTAAACTGTGGATTCGGTCAAGAACATAGATTTGTAGTATTCCTGCAAAGAGAACAGGAGTTCGTGTTGTAATCACTGTATAGGTACGTCAAACATGGGTAACTAAACTCTATGTAAAACATAACAGTAACACAGTAACAAATAATCACTATTAGTCACTGCAGTAAAATACAGTATACAGCAATCATGATATATAGAAAAGCGCTATTGGATTGTTATAACAAACGCAATTGTAATGTAGTAGATTACGTAGGATAAATACATATTATTGCAAATTAGATAATCGTAAGAACAACAGTGATATTAGCTTCCGTTAATTTAGCACAGATTTACATAATGACTTGAGAAGACCAATCTATACGACCATTCATATTAAATCAAAAATAGCATTGTATGATCTTAATGGCTTAACAGAGCACTGGACCATTGTCCGATATGAAATATGTTGATTTGCTTAATAGTTGCGAATAGCGAAAGAGTTCCCGATGCTTGGCACATATGAGGTATGCAAGGGCTCGGGTTCAGTGGTAGTCGGTTTGCTCCAAACTTGAGTAGTGGCACCTCAAACTTGGGTAATTAAACCTTTATTCAAACGATACACAAAATATTACATCACGATTACAACAGCGATAAATCAAGAATTAAGGCAATAGGATTAACACTAACAATTATACGAGATTTATAATATAATGATATAACGATAACCAGTTCAATAGCAAAGGTGGAAGAAGATTGGGTTGAGCCATGAGTGAGACAATGGAGATGTTTACCGTAACTACTTATATAGGGAGGAGGCGGAGACTTCCGTATGGGGAAATAATGTCCTTTTAATTGTAGCCAGCTATGATAGTCAGCTAAGTTCATTTCCAGAAATATTTTCGAAATTATGACCTTTTATGAATCGGGACATTTGCACTTTCGCTTGCCTCCACCATTTCCAACTTTCGATATGATGACTCATAAACCACAAATTAATGTAATATGCAATATGTCTTTGCTTTGCCCGTAATTTAAGTGATAAAGTAGAGTTTACTCGCCAGAGTATTCTCTACATGAGGTGCATCTTTGGGAAAACGCTTCTCTATCAATTAATGTCAGTTGGTTATAATATTGGAAGTGGACCAAATCATCTTTATAACAAAAGGTAATTTTCTGAAAAGAGAGACTTACTATAATCCAAACTTTGTAGCGTGCAATCGTCGCTAACCAGCGTGACCTCTAGTATGACGAAATGGGCAAAACCCTAATATACCTTAGGTTGATTGATAGAGAAGTTAGGTGTTATTGTAATAAAAAACACTTACTTATTCATAAATTAAACCAGGGTCAAATATAGCATGAGGCGTGACAACAACACGAAAACATAGATTTCCCCATTTTTCTCAATGTTATTGTGGAAATTAAATGGGATGGAAAAGATCTTGAAACTTTGATTTCTTGAGGCACATACATTAAGTTAAGTAAAACCACAAGATATTTATCATATGTAAGTAATTTTAAATAATAAGGAGAAGCACTGGTGCAATTCATTTTCTTGTGGAGTCACTCCACCCATTCGTTGTTTTGATGTTCTAGTTAAGATTTTAAATGGAAATGATCCTTCTTTTCCTCCCATCGTTCATAAGTGGATGGATTGACACCAGAATACTGTGGAAGGGAAAATAGCACTGATTTTGCATCAAACTGGTCGTCTCAACTCATTATATAGACCACTCCGTTTTGAACAACTTTAAATTACAGTGTAAAATACTCGTAAACGTCTTCAAACTACGTAATATGAAAATTATAGTAGAAGCAACAGGGTATTCTCTGGCAACAAGAGGCTTCAAAAGCCATTATTTTAATGTCGCAGTGAATTGCACTAAAATGTTCCAGCTGTTTATTTTTCCATCCTTTTAGAATATCTAAATCTTTGAATGATGCCTCCAAACATAAGTAAAGAAGCAATGTCCCAGATAGTGCTGAGTCAAATCGTAAAACAATCTTAAGCTGAAATCGTACCTACATCCTAACTGTTCGAGCGAAGGTCTAGGTGGGGCAATCGGTAGCACAATAGATCGAACATCTGTAGATGCGGGTTTCCGTCACTCCTAGGATTTCAAACTTTGCGATTATCTCAACATCATCAAGGATATAAGAACAAAACCATTATGACCTATCACAGTTGATTGAAAATTAATAAAAATAACTATGATAAATAACATCTTCGATGGTCCTCGCTTTGTAACACCTTCGATGGTCCTCGCTTTGTATCAATGTTAACCATTGTGAATGCATCGATTTGGTGTTAATAACATTACTCAATATTAACGTGATTTCAAAAAAGTAGTTTTTAAAATTACACACAATTTTTAATATTTCGTCTAAAAAACTATTGTGATTAAAAGAAGAGCAAAGAAGTAAGTCTTTTATGGATCATAAAAACGAAGGCAAAAGTAGAATAGAGATATGCTTTATTTTTGTATCCTACGCACATGCATCCTCCTATATTCTAATCCATATCTTGAGCAAGGATCACTCATGTAATCGTTTAGTAATATAATAGAGCTAGAAAACATCGAATGAAATATATTATCGACTTCATTGTTCTGGATGGCACAAACACTTTCTCCTATAATAAAATGTTAGCAGCCTCAAACTTGGGTGATTATACTTTCAAGTAAGTATTTGTAAGAAACAGTACCACGACATATCAACTACTATAACAATTGAACCAGGTGAATATGTGGATAGAATGGTAGTGAAAAAGATAAAATCATAACACTGCTTTATCGAACAAATTTTATTTATCTATTCATTTATCACCAGATAGTGACACTTCCAGTAGGCATAGTTTAAATGAATTACGAGACGTAAACTGATTGGTTGTTAGTGGACCTAGATAGTTCGATGAGGCTTTTGGTGGAATGCATTAACACATGTAATGGATGTCATTAACAATGGATGTCGGCACCTCTAACTTTGGTAATTAAACTTTTGTATCAAAATGACTATATAATGAAAACAGGGATACGATCGACAAGACGTCACAACAATGCCAACAACATAGTGTTCCGATACCAAGAAATTGATGGATAATGAAGAATGAAGACAGTTATCAGATGCCTGGTGTTCTAAAGACAATGTCACCTTTGTACCCTTCATACAACCGTTATTTCCATGCAGCACAGCTGACAATTATTCTTCAAATGGATTTCCACAACGCTTCTAAAACATATGAATTGTTTACAAAGAGATATCTTGTGAGTGAACCAAAGCCGTCTGGCAAATGCTCCTCACATGACTAACATGGCTTAGAATTAGTGTCGCAGCTAGATTCTTTGCGGTGCATCTGCTAAATAGGCATCAGTGTTAACAAGATACAATCGTACTAACTAGATGCCATTTATCTTTGTTTGATTAAAATTTTAAAAACAACATTACTACAGATTTTAATAATGTGGTTGTACGATTTCCGTGAGTATTCTGACATGACCAAAACATTCTAATAAGACATAGTGTTTGATGACGATTATTATTGTACATATTGAAATTGTTGCAGCTTTAGTACTTGTTGAAGCGATCAATTTATTTCATATTTTTATTTCCTACTTATTGATATTTATCGCCAAGGTTGGCTTGCCCGCGAAATCTGGAGTGTCAGGAGTGTTAATCGTTGTGATACCAAATCAAATGGGAATCGCCCTTTTCTCACCACCACTGGATAAAACCGGTAATTCCAACAGAGGCGTAAAATTTTGCAAAGTGAGATATTACTGTTGAGAAGCTTATGAATGATTATAGATTGTAATTTGATTACGAAAATGTTTAGAAGCTGATTGAGAAGTTCAGTTTTCACAACTACGACAGTCTTTTACACGCTGACAGTCTGAAGCTGGATCCGAGGTGCCGAGTTGGGAACCGAGATACAGAACTTGTCGTGTCATTATTATTCGCAGCAAAAAACGACGATATTGAGGCTATAAGAAGGTGATACAATTTTCAATAACAAAATTAAAATTGATTTGCTTATATATGCCCATTTCATCCACTTTGACATCAATAGCCTTTTTTTTCTAAACATAAAACAGGAGGACTTGGTTGCTAAACATCTGCAATGTTACATTAAAAACAACAAAGTGTAGCTAGTCATCCTGTTCAAACAGGTTGAATGACGGCAACAGCAAATAAGTAGATCGCAAATATTGCTATAACATCGGATGAAACGACTCAACACAAATTTATATAAAGTTTTTAGCAAACGAAAAGCCTGTATTTTTGTACCATATTTGCTGCTTCTTCAGAATGTATTTACAAGGAACAAATATGGAGGTCGCCGATTATGATGGAAGAACTGCTTTACATATAGCTGCTTCAGAAGGGCATGAACAAATAATAAAATTCCTCCTATGCGTCAATAAAGTCAAGCATAATCCTCAAGATAGGTGACGACTTTTGCGGTAATGACAAAATTTCTACAAATTGAAAGGATAAAATATTCAGATGGGGTCGTACTCCTCTCGAGGACGCTCGTTTGTTCAACCACCCCAGATGTGCTTTTGTGCTCGAAACCTATTGTGCTAAAAAAAGTCATTCCTACACCGAGAGTGATCAGATCGGTGAAGCTAGTGATCCAGAAACATTCAGGTACTAGGACCACTTTGACAAGCAAGATAATCAAATTCAATCAAAAACGTGTTTAATTAAGATCACTTAGTAATCATGGCCTGTGCATACAGCTCCAGAATGTTCATAACAATACTTCTAATTTATGAAACCTTACACGTCTTGAGAATACCGCATACCTTTATATCCAGACACCTATGATCAAATCTTTACCAGCATATCAAAGGATATTAACCTTATAAAGTTCCTGTTATTGCATACTACACTTTGAAATTTTTCAGCTTAAAGCAGAAAGTAATACGGAGTATCAATTTATCTAAAGAGACCAACCTGTCACCATTTGAAGTATATATGAGATCGTGTCTAGTTAGATCTCGTTACAACATGAGGAAATTTCTGGTGTTAATCAATCCCTGTGCTATGTGATATTACAGTTCTACATATGATTCTACAAAAGACACTTCGGACTATTCATCTCATTTGGAAATTGGAAGCAACGGTGAAGCAGAAGTTTGACTTCATTTTCAGCAACAGTACTAGGTTTTCGATTATATGAGTTTCCGTTTCATTTAATTTGCTCATATTTAACGTTTTTCTTTTAGTTTGCTTTCAAAGCTTGAGACTCTGTGAAAGACTGCCAACGTCCTTATTTGTTCGAAATATTGTGAACTCCGCAAGCAACGGCTACATACGTCAATGTTATAAAGATTATCCAGCTTTGCTTTGACTGGGACAAATCGTTAACAGTTGTCATGATTATTTGTAAGATAATATCCGGCTCACATTATATCTATTAAGTCTTTGATATGTGCGAAAACCAATTATCTCAATTCTCAATTTGGTGTTCAAAATGAGGCTTAGTGTTTTCGAGCAATTAAATGGTATTTACCAATCTTCAAATGAATAATGAAAATAGCAAGATGAAACAAGATCTGTATCAAAACAATGCATAAAACACTGCAACGATCGTAAACAGAATGTTTAGAGTTAAGAACGACGAATATTTTGACATGATTCATTGTGATAAACTGATAATAAGAATAAGAATGTACCTTCCCTAGTACACCAGAAGTCACCTCTTCGTCAATCATGTGCTATGGTTATATTATATGGTAAAAACCATCTTTCATTCACTTCCTACTTCCGTAAAATATCGTTAATCTTGCACTTTGCATACTATCCACTCAAATAATACACTCTGTAAGTCGCTTCAAATTGAATCCTGTGCTGAGCGTCTACCCTATGTATCTGTCCTAGTTTCACTTAATGATTTTGTTGTTCTACTATCAATAATTACTTTTCACAAAAGAAACACTTCAATTCTCTAACAATATCGTAGATTCTAATTAGACACACCCGTCAAAAGCTACGTAACTCTGAAAGAAATAGTCTATTATTCCCGTGACATTGTATTACTCGCACAAATATGCAGAACGTATTGCCTGATGCTTATAAGTTTCAAATGTACCTTTTTACCTTCCTACTGTTTTTATCCAATCATACGTGCTACGCTACTACGTTGAACATTTGAAAAAAAAAACGCCTTCAAGATAATGATATTGCCATCAACAGAACAGCGAATCACATTGTATCTAGAAATTATTTGTATGGGTAGCATGAAATATTCCCAACTAACAACCAACAACTGAAGTGATAGACAACAACGATGTTCATAAAACAAAGGCATGAATACATTCGATGAGAAATGACTACAATCGTCGAACACTAAACATAAAAGGATTAAACAAGCATGCAACGCGAAAGCTGTGAAATCTAGCCATAACCCGGAAATTCCTTGGTAGTAGTTACACTAAGAATGTATATTATGTACAAAAAACAAGCAACAATAGGAAGTACTAATCATTGTGCTCTATTTTTCTGAAAAAACCAATTAACATGTAATATTGAAAATTTACACATTAGATTGTGCTCATATAAAGTCTTGAGTCTAATTTCCTATTCGCAAAAAGTATGCGAAAATCGATAGATACACTGCTAAAAAGTTTGAAAGAGGATTAAAACTTCAAAAAGAATGCAAAATGTTAAGAACACAATGTGGAATGATTAGAGGCTTTAATTCAACTTAAAGAAGGCCTTCCATGAGTGGCAGGTGAAAATGCAAGATCCTGAAGAGTTTGTTGTGTATGTGCAGTAAGCGATGAAAGAATTGTAGAATCCACAGGTTCAAGACACGATGGGCAAGTGAAAGACCTAGAATTAGAAACGTCTCCTACAGAACAGCATTTAAGGAAGTGGATTACAATATGAGTGTCAACATTGTAGAAATAACTGACCTCATCAGCCAATCGTCCACACAGGTTTGATGAAAGGAATGCATGCATGGCAAGAACCGAACCTTTTCTCCACAGTCGAAATCAGCCATACATATAGCACATCTGTATTAAACATGATTACTTTTTATTATCGGCATCCCTGAAATAATCAATACAATTCGACATGTTCACGAATATGGCTGTTGTTATACATTGAATCAATGAATTCTGCACTAGCTTCCTGTGGCAAGCACATTGATAAGCACTTATACGTCTTCAAAAATATAATAGAAATCATGGATATCTCACATAAACCTTATTTCAACAAAGATATTATCTACTATGATATTATGTTTAACTCACTCACTACTCTTCATATCCGAATGGAATTCATCAGCAGGAATTTGTTCGAGCAATCTCTTGATCCTTTGTCTTTGGGCATCCTCACGAAGTTTACTTTCGTCTGCAGCAGCCCGTTGACGCGCAACATTTGCCACATATAGTTGGTTTACATAAGGACTCTTGAAATTAAAATTTCATTATATCCCAGAATTAACTGTCCATACTATCATAAACAATTGCTGAAACAGTTGCATTATCATAATCGTCTTCCTGTCAATGATAACGATATTTCATGCTGCTCACTGTAATAGTGATCACTCGCTGGTTATATTGCAACAAAATTTACAATTTACGAAAGATAAATGATTTTGAACCACAGAAAAACAGCTTTGTTAAGAGAAGGAAGTATGATACAAAGACAGTAAATGATCGCAGTATACACACATCCACTATTGCTCCTTTTGCTATAAGTTGATCATTAACCTAGTACAACTGTTAAACTGTGTTCCTTTGACCAGTATCACCATACCTGCTCCCAAAGCATTGGATTTCACGATAATACTACCTTCGTAGAATTAGCCATGGTAACATTTATTGGCATTCATATTAGAAGAGCTATTTTCTCACTTATGTCCTCTATTGATGCAATATCGTCAGGAGAACTTCAGAGAGTCGATGCTATAAGAGATGGGGAAAGCATACCACATGGAATGACATGCAGATATAATTAATTCTCGCTTTTAATGCTCGACTGAATGGTAACAAAATTAATACAAAATTTGATTGCTTGAGCACAACCCATCGCAGTGGTGAAAGAATCTCACTGAATAAAAACATCAAGACGAAGCAATGAATCAACGCATCGCCCACACTTACTGATACAGAAATATTTCCATCATGAAATTTAACAAAAACGAACACTGTGAGGCAGATGCAGCACTGGATTAGCGAAGCTCATTGTGCTCTCAGTCGAGTCTCGTGATGAGGTTCTAAACACTAATGATTCGCAATAAAATACGAAGGAAACAGGTTTGATTACAAGTGCTACTTTCATCCAGCATAATTTAAAAATATCAAGTCAACTTGATCACTCCATTAGGAATTTATTCAACTCCAGCACACCTGTTAGCAACGAATAGAAAATATTGAAATACAAACCGCCTCGAATCGTTACGACTAGATACATTTCTGCTCATCCGAAACAGCACAGGAAGGCAATTACCCATTGTTTGGAAGAACACCACACACCGCTAAAGTTGTCTCGTTCTTTGTTCTAAGAAGGAAATAAAATCGATATAATTCGTCCAAGCAACGAAAAGCACACATAACAACAACGAATAACAACTACCAGCCTAATTAATAATAAAAAATATAATGTGGTTATTATATTCACGATGTACATACCTTAACTGCGTATGCCAAAAGTTTATATCATATGAGGATGAACTACAATGGAATTTTTGTGAGAAGTAATAATAGAACAGCTTCGAAAATTAACAAGCAGATTTATGCAAATTATGAGGATCTAGTTATATATAAACTTTCATTGAAACAAGTCCCAAAAAAGCCTAAAAACGAAAACAAGCACAATGCTGCAGAGGAAAGAACCGTACCACTGAGTGAAACAATCGATATGGGTTGAAACAGTGAAGACGCGAAAGCAGCGCACTGAATAAAAAAATTTCGAAAATTTTTATGTTGTATTCCAATACTACAACCATATCGACAAAAATGAACAACGTTTCCCACGTTCAGATTCATTAAATAAAGAATTTCGATGACAATTGAGTGGAAAAGAATCATCTGGATGTGCTGTTGCGTCCCGCAAAATAATCAATACTGTTTAAAAAAATACGGAGTAATAATATCACAAACCTAGTACGATTCATAAAATCTAGCATATTGATATAAAATTGTTAAGACATATCAGGTCTACTGAAAAGTTCTGTCTGTTTCCAGGACAACAACTTTCGACACATAAGCGTAGCACATATTCATTTGGCGCATGGTTGGCACTCTTCTTTTATCGCGTAATGTCTACTGGTGTAGCATATTAACAGTAGTAAAGTTGATCCACATTAGTCTTATGTGGAAGGTGACAGTGTACCCACGGCTACTAATAAAGTTCATTCATGCCATTGTATTTTATACGAATTTCAACTAGGAAGAAATGCTGTTGAAGTATGTAGAATTATATTGTAAGTGTTTGGTGGAGGAATTGTTCCTGATAAGACGTGCAGTAGATGGTATGAAAAATTTGAAAACAATGATTCCGACTTTACTGATTAGCCACGTTCTGGGCGACTTTCTTTGATCGACAACGATGTTATGACCACGTTGGATCGAGATCCTTTTCTGACAACATTAGAGATTGGAGAAAGGCCTAATTCATCTCAGCAAACTATTTCAAACCACATTCCGAAGATAGGGTTGTTGTAGATGTATTCAAAATGAGTTCCACATCAATTAAGTCAGAAGAATTTGGATGATCTAGTCGTAATATGCACATCCCTGCTTGTTCGGAACAAATCAGAGCCATTCTTGAATCAGATGATAACTGCCAAAGAAATGCAGATTGCCCTCGAAAAAATTGGAAGTGAAAGTTGTATGGTGAACCTGAGAAATCCAGCCTTTCCACCTCTGAACCAAATTTGACTATAAACAAGAAAATATTGTGTACTTCGAGATACATTCGAGGACCTACATTATGAGCTTTTGGAATCCAACGAAAACACTCAAATTGGAGAAGTATTGTCGGCAACTCGATAATGTAATGACAGTAGCCTTAGAAAAAAGGTTGACAATTTTCAATAGGAAGGACATCGTACTGCATCATGATAATGCCAGGCTACATAGTGCTCTGGGAACTTCAAAAACTACAGAATTAGGCTGGGAAATTCAATGGAATCCACCATGTTTTCCGAACATGGCACCCTTCGACTATCACTTGACTCTGCTCTTTCACAATTTTTTGGAGGACAAAAAATCCGAAGACGAAGAAAATATCGAACAAGAACTGGTTCAATTGTCTGTATCAAAAGATGAAACATTTTCAAGAATGGGAAATTCAGAGGAATATAAATCGATAATGAAACACATATGGGTTGATTATATAATACAAAAAACAGATGATGGCTGAACGTAAATATTGGACTCGTGGATAATTTCAATGATCTGCATTCACAGATGTATAACGCGCATAGCGCAAAATCATAGCTATACGTATTTGCTTACAAGAGAGAAAGCTCAGCTATCAACCCATCTGTACAATGGTAAATATATGGTTGCAGTTATTGCAAAGTTCCATCTTTATTCACTAGTTATAGATAGACCTCCCACCCTCACAAGTAGACCGTTTAAAGTTTTCTTATTGAGGTAGATTGTGCCATACCTTTACAATTTTGTATCGTACAAATAAAATACAAGCCTGAGATGTTAAAAGATCTACTACATGAATTGGACATTATAAAGATCCAATAAGACTTGGCGAATTGCTTTTAATTTTTATGCATTTCATTTTGTAAAATTATGAAGCATTCCTTTCGCATACGTATTCGAATTAACCGAAAATTCGAATGCTCCCGTCATCATTACTGATACTGTAGTACAAGCTATGGCGTTAATGTAAAAATATCGTAGCCAAGCATTCTTTCAGCTTCTATTAAATAGCATCACAGCAGACTAAGATGCTTTTAATCATTCGGTTTTATCACAGCACTCCCTTTTGATCGATGATAGATATCATTGCGGAATGACAAAATACTAGCTCGAGTCAACTAAATACGGTCAACGAGCAGAGCGATTGAATGTTCAGTAAAACAACTTTTTTGTTGACAGCTATATTTACCAAAAAGTGTTATGTTGATATTAGTGAAGCCTCTCTGCAAAATGTTTACTATTGTTTGAATAGATTTCATTTTTTTGATATGTATCATTTATTGGTCAGATTGTTTTGCTGTATCTGGTTAACCACACAACTTCATAGGTACTCATCAGTGGTATTTTAAAGAAAATTGGTTATTGTATCCAACCTGAAGCAGAAACATAAAAAAGCAATTCAAGATGAACTATTGATGAAGATTAGCGGTTTTAATCCTATTTGAAGCCTTTCACATATAAAAATTCATGATGAAACATTCTGAAGTACTACTTCCTAGTTAACATAATATAGAAAATTCATGCTAAGTGATGATTCATTTGTTCAGTGAAGGAATCTGATATGCTCCAACTTACTTCTTGCTAGAACATTTTCTAATGAAACAGTAGAGATCAAATGTTGTGCAAATGTTTAGATTGCATTTATAATTCATTATGTAGTGGAATGTATTTGACACATTAGTTTGCAATCGTCAAGCTAGTATGATTGCTGGATGAACTGCCAGGCATAAAGTAATTTCGAACTGAGCTGCATCAAGTACAAATTTGATTAGGACACTTCTATTTATTTCTTAGCAACAATCTGTTGCTCTCCTATATTTTGTATGCGATATAGAGCTGCATTAATAATAGATGTGATTAAATGAACTCAATAGACTTCTACCTGGAACGTTGTTTGATGATAAGGAATTTCAGTGACGCCGTTAGAGTTGTCTGAGCGGCAGGGCGCCATTACAGTAAACTGTTTTTGCTTCAATGTCAAACATTCTTTGTTCTGTCGAGAATACGCTACTATCCGTCTCTAATCTACTTTTTTCTACTGTAAAACTATATTTAAGGACCTATTTCCCGAATTGGACCCTATGTCTATGAATTTTGCTCAATAGCATATTTAATGCATAACATGTGTCATTGAATATCAGTTGGGCCATGTGTGCTACATAGATATGCTCCTATGTTGACACTATTATACAGATAAGATAGAAGGTCGAATAAAATGAGGAGAGTTGTCGTAGAACACTTGGATGATTAGCTAGCTAGCTGTTAACGACCGCTCATTTATGAATCACGTCAAAAAAGTACGTTGATGATCACGCAATATCCTGAGCTGGAAACTGTCATAAAATCCTTCATAGGCGATATTATGCACATTTTCTAGTTCAGGAACTGCAGACTCATTCATATTGCTTCATCTTAATATTTCAATTATCTGTCTGAATAAAAGTCACTGGCATTCCATTATTTTTATGTCGATTTACGTTTTTTTCTTAAACTAGATTTCTAACTGAAAAAATTTCTAACTTCGAAAAATTGTGATATGACAATGAATTCATCAATTTTTTTTTCAAATTGTAAAAGTGCTAATAGGTGTTGGATTGGAAAAAGTTTATCTTTCTTACATTATAGTTGGCTTTTATTATTCATGTTTTATACCATTTTCTGTATATGAAGTCTAAATCCTTATGACCAAGCATTTGATCAGATTTATGCAAACGAAAAGTACTGAAGAATGTTTTCGTGGCGGTGCTAACGATATGGTTGACATAAAGTCTATCAGAGTCGCCCTATATTGTGATAACGACTGTTAATGATAAGGCTGTGCCCAATGACACCAAGTACTAACAATAAGGTACCGTACGCATGTTTGTTTTTGGGAAGTGGATGCGAAAATTTCTAACACACTATACAATGTTCTAATAGGAATTATGGCTTATTATTTTACTCATATGATTTCCACAAGCTGCTCATCTCCTGAAAAATGTGTTGAATATAAGAAATTTTTGTAGACGAACAAAATGATCTCTAAAATACAATAAGTAGTATTTTATATGTTATGTGCGCAAAAGAGGCGCAGTAGCGCAATGGTGAAGGTGCCACAGTGATACTCAGGCCCCGAATCAGTTCACGACCGCCACTGAGGACTACCAATTCTGCTATCTCTCTGAAGCCGGTAGAATTATACCAGAGCTATCTAGATAAGATAATTAGTACTGACTTTGTGAAGAGCGGTCAACTCAAGTCGCTGCATGGACCAGGCTCGATTTCAACTACCTCCACTATATCACGTTGAACAAGAATATGTAGGCACATTACTAAGTGAACGAGAAACGCCAAAGCTTATCTTATCTTGTGTGAACAAAATGATTGCGTAAGAATATGGAAGACATCTTTAGTTTGGTCCGTTTATGATTACAGTATGCTTATTTTTGAATGTACTTAGTGTTTTATGTTTAAAAATCTGCTATGCTTCTTACTTATATTCATATTTACTTAGACGTGGTCGAGTAATGAATGAAGTTATGCGTATCTTTGTTATTTTTTTTGTTAGAATTACGAAATACCCATACTAGTTTTATGTAGTCATGCAGATTCCATTTCAGCTTTTTGTTTGCATAAAGTGTTGGGTGAGCTAAACGGTATAAAAGCACTGTGTGGTCAAAAATAGCTGAAAAAATAGATCAATCAATAGATTCGCTTATATATCCCATTATTATGAAACACAAGGTGCATTTTAATTGTTGAAAATCCACCTATTATGTGCCTGTTGTTTTCTCAAAAATAATTTGCAGTTAAACTTTTGAGTAGCTGTGCTACACACTAATGACAATCCCCATTCCAGGATTTGTTCAAAGGAAAAAAATGAGTCGCACTGGAAAAGAAGCAGCATAGACGTAGCTTTGTTTTGATAATTGATAGCTGAGCCGCCTTTTAGTAATCACATAAACAGGATTTATTTTTATGTTTTGGAGAAAATCGATTTGGTCCGTACTGCTTTTAGAATATTTTTGCCAAGTACACTGCGTGCGTATTCCTAGTTTTCAGATAAACAAACTATCCAACGATTACCGTCAGCGAGTTCATGAAAACTAATACATTCTCAGTGCATAATCATAAGATCGAATTTGCTGCTTAATAGAAGTAGAAGCATTTCCGACGAATTTTCTACGTTCAGTACATGAAGGCAATTTTCTAAATAGACTATCCATGTTTACAGGATTTGAAAAGATAGTAGAATGGTAGAAAGCGGTACAGCTATACACAGACGCAAGTCAGTGTACGCAAGTTCGCTACCGCTCATAGTTCCATTAATACTGCCATTCATTCGAGCTTGGTAAAATCTTAGCAAAAAAACAGGAAAAATAGGCAGCACTGATGTAGTACAGTCTAATCACCTTAAGCCATCGCACATTTGCGTTTGATCACCGCTACGACATCACGATCAGCACGAATGCGCAGGCAGGAATTGAAAGAGAATGCTAAGGCTTATAGTATTATATAATAATACTATAATAGTATAGTACCTAGTAAATAGTACCTATGTTACTAGTAGTAGTATTATATAATAATGCTATAATAGTATAGTACTTAACTTGTACACTTTGTTTCACTTGTAGTGAAACTTTCTAGAGAGAATGCTTAGTAATGTTAACAAATGATTTTATTCATCGTTCTTATTTTCGATCATTATTCAGTCTATAAATCTCTATCACAACAAAAGGAAACGAAAAATATTTGGTTTAAAATAAGAACAGTATTGAGACTGTCGGGGGCGCAGTGGCTCAGTGGTGGAGGTGCTGCAGTGACAAGCCGGCCCAATCAGTTCGCGGCCGCCCCCCAGGCCTACCAAGCCCGCCATCCCCCCCCGGGCGGGGAAATGGGAGCCGAGGGGGGCCGGGGAGAGAACAGGGACAGCTCTG
>KN716505.1:74495-111850 GCA_000816705.1 Dictyocaulus viviparus
AGCTTGTTGTAATGTGATGGTGGGTTAGTTGCAAAATTTGGCACCTCAGGCGGAGCTCATACTCGCAGCTACAGATCTCTATTTTTTCGTGCTCACCCATAACACTACCGAGGCCCTCGATATAAGACCGTTCAATCCTTTTTCATACTAAGGGTATGTATTATCAGCATATGCCCGTTAACGAGTACAATCTGTTAAGTCTGTATCGGCATCGCATCCATTTAAGCTTATGATTAGAGGATAATCCGATAATTGGATGTAATCATCACAGCATTTTTTTCTGTCAACTATGATGTTATAACGATGTTCTTATATCTGTAATGATACTGAGTTACTCGCAAAATTTGAAACCTTAGGCGGCACTCAAACCCGCACCTACAGATATCTAATCTAGTGTCTTAATAATAATATAGTGTGACGGTAGTGTAGTTGTTAAGCACAACAGACAAGATATCTGTAGGTAACAGTTCGAGTCCTCCCTGAGGTTCCATGTTTTGCAATTAACTCAGCATCATTACAAATAATAACGCTATCCAACACAAGTAGCAACCACACTTAATGGAAATAAAAAACGTTTATTAGCACTATTATAGAGAATGCATAGTTATATTACACATTATAGGTCTCTGAACGCATAAAGAAGTTTTGACGGTGTGACGAGCGACTGAGCAAGTGGAGTGACGTTTAAAAGGCCTGGTTTGGACGGAGAACGTCGCAAGGTTGACCCAGTAAGCACCAAACCAGGCCCAAATTGTGGTACGTGAGCGGCAGAGGCAATATGCTGGCTTTGGACTATCTTATTATATCCGGTGAGCATCATACCAATTAAGGATATAGCATTCATTCTCAACCCTAATTTGAGTGCTCTAAAGTGTCGGAAATATGCTTACATTAGGTGTTGGCAAATCGGTGGTCCTCAAGAAAATTAGGTGGAGGAAGTAGCAACCATTTTTAAAAATGAAAGATATTTGATATGGCTTGGTTGCAAGAGAAATGCATTCCGATATTCTTAAATGGGAAAATGAAACGAATTTGGTATATTCTTGTTTGGCGACTCTCTTGTCCATCTGCGATGTTCCTTGTTCATAAAAATGGCTTCATATGAATGAAGCATGCTGTAGACAAGAGTGTTGAAAAATTCTCATTCTTATTTTTAGTTTTTGATCCGGACTTTACAATCCAGTAGTGGATTCATTCATCGTTTGCATTTTTGCCTTGAAGTCTCCGAAAATGAATTTGTAACAGAGCTTTACGTTTCAGATCATTTTTTTCAAAGTAGAACGAGTTTAACTCGAGTTCATTTGCTGCAAGGAACCAATGAATAGTAATTGATCACAGCAATTTCCTTTTGACGTCATGTTTCGGAATGGTGTATAGCCAATCGTGGCAACAGGTTCAATCAACAGTAAAGACAATGAATGAGTATACGGTAAAACCGACGCCACTGGCTTTTTCTCCGAATAACAAATCGCCCACAATGTATGTATCAATGTTTTTTTCTTGGTCTTTTGTGAGCTACATTGAGTGGTCGCAGCCAGGGTTTCGGCGGTGGAATCGCTAGCACGACAGACCACACATCTGGATAATGTGGATTCGAGTACCCACTGAGGTTCCAAGTTTTTCGATTAACTCAGCATCACTAGGAATATAAGAGCAATGTTGTCTAATGTTGTATGTACAAACCACTATTTAGTTTTTGTGGCATACCGAGATCCTTTATTGATCCAGTTTCACTGACGTATGCAAAGACTCAAGACGTCATCGCCTTTTACAGGTTGTCTTGCCGCACACATAATCATAGACGGCAAAGCCGAGCATGCAGGGCACTTAAGTAAAATCTTTGTTTGACAGAGACAGAAGCTTTTTAAGCGTTAATAATTTTCTTTTAATTTTTCGCTATAGTTTTCGCAATAGGCAGTCTCAGGCCTTTATGAATCAGAATGATGTATCCCCTTGTAAACTATTTCATTAAGGCGGTGATGATTTTTGATAATTCTAGTAGGACCTTCCGACTGCGATGAGGAGGTAAGTTGTTCGAGAGGCTTCATTCAGCATTCATAAGAAAAACGTTTTCGACGCATAAGTCAAGAAGGAAAGAATCGTGGTTTTGGAAAGGTAGGTTTTGAGCTTTGTTTTCCTTGTTTTACTCACTACATCCTCGATGATCGTGTAGAATCCCCATACACCTCGCAATGCATTTCTGATTCTTTCTAATGGCAACAGTGCCCTTTTAAGTATAAAATAAGTTAGTTCATAGTTGCGACTCGATTAAAAAGCAATCTTTTTTTTTCTTCTATTAATTTGCTTTGCACGGCTAATTTTGAAAATTGTAAACACCTGCGAATATTTTTATTGCTAGAAAATTGATTAAAAATATAGAAGACGCTGAAAGGATGTAATGAAACGTATGACTGCAAAAGAATAAAATTGTCGCTCGATACATTTTTTTGTTTGGAGATAATTCGCGCTTTTTTCGTCGTTATCTTCATATGCAATTTTCTAAAGAACGCAATTCTTAAAAACCATTCATTCACATTCATTAAAAATCGTCAGCAATATTTTTCTATTGAATTCCAAACTTGACTCCACCGAATCTTTCTGTTGACGTTCCAATGGACTTTCTACCGTCAGAGCTGTGTTGAATAGACTGTCCGACGCAAAGTTGCCAGTGTCAAACAATGTCTTCTTCTCTGAAGTTGTCTTGAACAGATTTGATTGGGTATTACTACCAACTACTGACCGTCACATTATGATACTTTTATATACATGCCTATTGATGTTTGCTCTTCTATGAGGTTAATTACGTAATGATCTGACAACATCATGTTAACCTCTCGGAAAAAATTATTGATCTCTGCAAATTTCAAAAGACCAAATTTGAATGAAAAGAGATATTATAACCTAAATGTATGCTTTCTCTTACGTGCCGACTGCTGCAAAATAGATGTTTTCAAAAGATAGAAATTAGAGTAAAGGTATTAACCAACTTCATGGAAAGACATAAACGATCGCTTCTATTCAAACCAATTTAAACGATTCCTAGTAAAACACTCGCCACATTGAAATTTCACATGAAATCAATGAAACTGATAAATAAGAAGATAACAATAGAACTGGGACAACAAAAAAATATCAACATTATTCAATATTCACATTCTTAGTAAGTTGCTGGAAAAAAAAATGTGACTTTTGAATTTAAAACAGTCAGAGATTTATTGGTTGCAATAGTTAGCACCTGAATTTAGGTATGATGTATCTCCGTTGCTTCAGCATCAATCGGAAATCAACATCTGCCTAATTTATTCAGCAAAAATGAAGCAGGACCGTATTCAACAGTTTCATTAGTGATTGGGAATAAATTCTTCATTTCATGATAGTTGTGTTAGAGTTTCTCGTACTTGTTCTTCATTTTCTCAAGAGTAGAAATTAGAAATCTCAAAATGTTGAATTTTATCAAACAGAAATATGCTTGACGTTCTACAACTGTGACATATAGAGAAAGAAGATTTCTCACCATACTGATCTTCAGGTTGATTGATACTTTTTTTATCTAAAACGATTTTGTTAAATTAGAAAATCTGCTTATAAATTTCAAACTACACCTTATCCACTAATCATAAATCGATACGATTTCATCCTATTATCAATAATTCTGTAATTTTTACTGAATTTTCGAAAACTTGGCATACGGTGAAAGTGAACATACCTATCTTATCGGTTAGATTTTCAACTCGAAGCCACATCATCAATTAACGGCTGGTTGCTGATAAGATGCCCACATGAAAATAATCGAAGCATTAAGTAATAGCATTATCAGAACGACGACAGTGCAGCTGGTAGCACACCAGACCAAATATCTGAAAATGGTACTTGAGCTTCGCCTAAAATCATATTCTAATGTTCTTAGCAATGCAATGTGTTATGTCAAGAATGACCTATTTTAATAGGTAACTTTCTAATATTACTGAGAAAAGTATGTAGACGACATCAGTTAATTTTCTACTAATCCTCTACACGGTATTTGTTTCAACCAAATATTCACGTCTTTATGAAAAAGTTATTTGAAATTTGGATTAGTCGAAAACTTAGAAATTGGATGAAGAACAGTATAAGAAGAAATCGTAAATGTATAAATCAAGAAAGAAAAAGCCGCGTGGAGCAGCGACGGAAGGGCCACATACATAAGCAAGCACGAATCAGATTTGAGGCGGCCTCTACGTCTACCAAGTCCTCCATCCCTTCGGTTTGGTAAATTGATATCAGAGAAATCTGGGTGGGAAAAACAGCATTGGCTTAGTGAAGAGTGGCCAAATGATGTCACTGTATTTACCAGTCTCACTTCTCCACGATATTCACGTTGAATACAAAATGCGTAGCCACTTGTGCAATAGGGATTGATCAACACCAACGTTTGAGCTTATCTTTATTATATCTAATAATAATATTTCTGGATGCTGCAATGGCGCATACGTTTCGTTCTCATGACAGCGATTTTGCTCTGTCAATGGCATTATGATGGATCTCATTAGGTAGTATCGAAGGGTATATGTGCTAATCCTATGAGTAAGTTGTACCTTATTATATAGAATAACTTCTTTTGAAAAGAAATAATAAGAGTCGAAAGTTTTCTCATCAACTGAGGAGCTATTCTAGAAATGTTTTGAGTTTATATCCACTATGTATTACTTTGCATCATGCTGCTTAATAACTACGGCTGTTCATTTCTGTAGAGAAATACAATGTTAAGATATTTCAGAGTGTGATTACTTACAATTTTTCTAGTCAGAATCTCCGCCTATGCGTTGATGTAATTGGGATTAGTTGGGTGTAGCTGACTGACTCACATCTGAAAAGCGGTGTTACTAAAAATTATCCTACAGCAAGGCAACAAATTACTACACTGACGCAATCAATTATTATCGTTATCGAATTTTTTCCGTAAAAAATAGCAGTTTTTCCTAAAAGTTTGATTGTCAAATTCTGATGGAACAACATTATGCTATCGTCATGTGGTGCAACGAGTTTACCAATTTGTTTTTGATGTTGAATTAAGAAACGATTTTTAAACAGAATTCGTTTTTCGTCAATCTCTTTTTGGAACTTCTAAGCAGCATCAATTACAATTCATTCTCAATGTACTTAGCAAAAACCATGGGCTTTGAAGAGTTTTAAACTGAAATGTGTAAATGCCTTCGAATTCTTATGAATAATTGGAATTTGCTGCTGCAAACAATTTCTTTCTAGAAATCGACCCTAATTTCGTGCCAAATCAAGTGTATGTTGTATAAAAAATGAGCTAGAAATAAGCTAGCCTTCCAAATAAAATCGTGATCGCGAGATAGGCAACATTTAGAATATTTACAAAGAGGAAATCGAGATATTCAGTGGTTCGATTACATAGTAATACGAAAAAACACTATATTTTACAATTTGTAATAAGAAATTTGTGTTTTCTGTGAAACTAGAAGGTATTTTCACTGAAGACTTCAGATATAAGCAAATCTACTAGACTGACCCATCAACCTAATCGCAATAACATTTCCTCAAAAATCAAAAATTCAAAACTCTTGTAATTGAGTAGTACGTCCCTACAACAGGTTAATAATGATGAGAAATATCTTAACAGGCACTGAAATCACTTGAATAGTAAAAATTCTATAGCTCATAGCTGAATAAGACTCTGTTCGTCTGAAGAGGTAAAACGATAACTATAAATCGCTTGCCTCCAACATTTTATCAGTACGACACACTTTAACTCGTAATTGACAAATGTCATGTTCGTAACATGAAGAAAGTCAAGATATATAGAAAATAGCTGCTCTACGATTTCAATTGTTTATAACATGGATATTTTTTCTTCTTATTATTATAAGGAAAATCAGCTATGCAATTCTTCTCACTATATGGAAACGAAGTGAAATAGGGCTACATAGCGGTGGACTCAGCATCACACGATTCTGATCTCTGTTTTCATGCTTAACAACCTGTCAATTATTCTACCGCTATTCGTAGATTTCTTCAGCTCTTTGTTCATGTTTTATTAGATCCGAAATCTATTCACATACATAATAATATGATTAATTGTAATTATCGCTGGTATTTTTAATTTATTACATGGTTACCCTCTTTGCCTGAACTAAACTACAAAACAGAGCTGTGTTCTTAGACTCTCCTGAAAGAATAATTACAAATCAGAATTTCTGGTGCTATGCCAACGGAAGTATCTAACTTTCTCAGTTATATTCTAAGTAAATAAGCTGATCTGCGTCACTACGAGAATCGCCTCTCCCAGTAGAAGCAACGCCTCACACGGAGTACTGCGCTCTCATCGGCAGACTCGACATGCCCAGTCTGCGTCTCCGCGCCTAGGCTTGGCAGTACAGCGTCTCTCGTCCCCAGTACATCGATCGAGCGCCGTTGGTCCTTCACCCTCGCAGCAGTTTGCCAAGCCATCTAATGTAGTGTTCTATGATGTCTCGAAATGGTTACTTTTTCATGAATCAAACAGGAACTTCTTTCTTTTCTTAGCACTTTCAAATTCGCACACCTTTAAATGGCGCTAAGTTCAAAACATGAATTTGCCAAATTAGTTAAAAGTTGTTGGTGATCAGCTCTTAAACTGTCTGTTTTCGGTTCCTGTTCTATTACGATGGATATTCTGTATAATTTTTCTAACATTTTTTTTCTGACAAATACATTGCAAGTAACACTAGTACGTGCTCTTTAAATGTACGTGAAAACGAAATTATTTCAATGTTATTGAGATTTTCACAACGTTCTTTGCTCTTCTCTTTTCTCGTATATGTATTTTTAAGTATTTACGCCATTAGTGGTATGTTAGAAATTCAAATAAAAAAGAATTGCTAAGAACAACTATAAATTGTCAAAATTGTCTAATAACTCCTTCAATGAGTAACATTTTTATGAAGCTTCAGAATAAAAAAGGTTGTTTTAGATTATCGAGATTATCATTGGTAACAGAAAAAACCATTTTATCCAATTCAACTAGGGACAGCATTTCTGAATAAAAAACCTGAGATTTGTTTTAAGAAGATCATTGGAACATGAAAAATGTAACAACGCCTATTTTATATGTCGATGATGTCTGGATCTGCATCCATATTATTTAACACCTTGTCATCTAAAATTTCTTCCAGTACTCTTTATTTTATTGATGAAAAAAGTTTCGACTGTATCTTCAGCGTTTCTACTTTATTACGAGCTGGAAGTTTTCTGGTTTTTCGTAGTACATCCTCAGTAGTTTGTAGTATATCTGTCACGAAAACACGTGGAATTTTCCTTGTTTCGCGTTGCTCCTCCTATGGCCAAGCTAGCGCAATGAGACTGTCAGCATTTCTCTAATATTCTATCCTTTAGAATTTTTTGTTGATGCCAAATATCACTAAGCGTCATTTGACGAAGACTAATGCCAATCAAAGAATTTCAGCAATGTGTTCAATTAACCTTATTTCAAAGTACTGCTGCGATTCTGGAATTCTCAAATCTTTAGCAAGAAAATGCTAGACTCATGTTTATTTGAATCATCTAGTTATTTTTTATTTAATCTATTTAATCTCTTAATATATTTATTTACTGCTTGAGCATATCGATTACACTTGAAATCAAACTGATTCATTTTTTTTGTAAGATTGATAAATGCTATTAAACGAATTCTCTGTGATGTACTTAAAAGTATTCTACTACATATTCGTTGTCAATTATTATGTACATTATTTTTGAATATGTTGAATGATACTGCTACAATTTTAAGTTAATCAGTACGTTTAAGTCATCATAACTTGTTAATTTATTAGATGAATACTATGATACTATACTACATATATGTTACGAGCTCACAACCATTCAACTTTATTCGTTACTTGTTGTTACGGCTTGATAGTATTGTTGCTATTGGTTTGGACAAGGACACAGTACATGGAGGACGAGTCTTTTTCGTTGCAAGTTCTGGTGCCGGGCCGGCCCGACAGACGTCCCACTTATACCCGCCTAGGTGCCCTAGTTAGAAGGTAGTCCGCCCACATCTTGTCTTTCTCATCTTCATTTCGTCCTCCGAGGTACTATTATCACACATTGTTGAGTTCTTCACAAGAATTATTTCGATTTCATAATTACGAAATCACTGCGTTTGCTTTTCAGTAGCATTTTGATTATTTCGTACGAAAAAGACTCGCCTAATAGAGGGTTCGTGTGTATTCTTAGCAGTTTTGAGTATTTAGTAGTAGTAGAATAGGTGTGCTGTTGAAATCATCTCATGGCGCTTTTTTGCCGTTGTTTTTCGAGGTCATACCGCTCGTTGCAGAACTGCGACCCGTTCTGGGGCCAGTCTTGATTTGTATTGATCGACATTCTGCCTCTTCAATGATCCGCTGAAGTAGGCCGTGTGTAGGAGTAGATCATGTTGCACTTTTTTAAAAAATTGTAGCCTCATATTTATATGATACCACTTCTCAGAAATTTAACTTATGTGCGCGTTGATCAACAATTTCGATCGTAAAAGATTCTTCAATTCGTTTGATAATTTTTTTCAGATGTCTGCTAAGTTCTTAGTGGTTGAAGTAGATGACAATAACGCTGCTGTGGAACTGGTTCAACTAATGGTGAGACTTTATAATCTCATCCTTCACGCGACCTTGTCAGGAAAATCCAAGAGAATCGCTTATAGCTTGAACGGGGATTCGCACGTCTGATGCTTCTCGACGACCTTAGCAAGCATCCCGCTTTAGCGCATCGACAACAACCTCAACTACCCATTATCACTGAACCTTCAACACCGTCGAGTTCTGAACCGGGATTCCATATTGAAAAAAGCTCATTAAGGTTAGTTCACGTGCAACATGGAGGATCAGAACTTAAATTGTTTAGATTCTTGAGCAGTCAATGCTTCTGGCTCAAAACGGTGAGTTTCCAACTTACTCGAATATAAAGATCATAAATGCCTTAAAATATAATTGACAGACTTTTCTAAATGTTCGTAATAACTCCAAATAATTTAGCAATGATGAGAAAACGCTTGCAGATAGACATTAGGTAGTTGTGGTTTTGGCATTGAAAAAAGGTTGTGAAAACATCGTTACTAGAAATTGAAAAATAATTCAGTCTTTCCTTTCAATAAAATTATTTTTGTGGAAATATGAGCGAAATTTTTGGAACATAATACACAACGATCTGTCATTTCAAGAAAAAAAGCTAGCTGGATTTTTCGATCGATGTATTTCCTAGTCCCTTTTTGCTGGTTCAGTACAACACGATCCGTCTTGTGCCGTCTATTAATTAGTTTTGTTTGCATTTCAGACAGTTAAAATTAAGTATTGACGAGAATATTTGAATTGCCCATTTTTTAATTTTGCTATTGCTCCATTGATCATGCTCTTAACGATGGCAATGATATCAATGCCAGCGTTTGTTCCTTTAGTTTTTATTTAAATCCTCTAAAAATTGCATCCATACTTTAGTCTCGTTTTCATCTTTCGAAAAATACGTCACATAATTGATGACTTTCTCTACTGAGTTGATGCTTCTTCTACAAAGTGTTAATTTCCATGAAGCAATATTAAGTCGATTTCTGTTACTATGTTGTAGAATCGGACCGGTATGATACGATGTCATGTGGTTAGGGGCTGTCATTATTAGCTGATGTCACTATGCATAAACGATCTTCACATATCGCATATTTTTTATTCCAGTCCAATTCAAAGAAATAACTTAAGGAAACTTATGGCTGAGAACTTACACTTACATGTTTTAGTCTAGCGAGTGAAATCTCAATTCATGAATCCGCAACAAGCTTAAATTCGGTAGTTGTAGGGAATTTTCGGTTAACGTATTGAGGCGCTGCTTTACGGCCTCTACAGAAAATCTGTCGCCGATCACATCGCACATTTGGCCTTGACGAAATGGTCGTGATTTGGCACGGTTTCCTCAACTTAGTTCTTTTCATGAAAACGCTGACATAATAAACGAAATATTCTTGTAGGTTTCTAAGCCAATCACATTGATACAGTAGTTGTTTGCATTTTGCTGAATCCGTAAAACATAGTTATTAACATAAAGTAGTGCTCCGTACAAATTGCTCAAAATATCGCTTTTAGCGAAATTTCACAGATTTCCTAGAATTTTTGTACTAAACTTCATAACATAGTATAACACACTATAACGTAGAAAATATAATATTGTTGCATTTATTAATATTGTTGATATACAGATGGGTTTTTTCTAAGAATCTCTCTCAATGTCCTATTATATTGATATGCAGAAAATTTTTCAGAGATATTCTCTCTACCAAGCCGAAAAATTTGTTGGGAAGTGGCTTGGAAGATTCCAACAAGGAAAGCGATTTGTTTGAAATTCTAGCCTGTTCTAATCCAGAAATTATTAATGTCGGGGTGAAAGATGATTCAGTGAGTTCAGTAAGACTTTTGATTTTCTAAACTTACATTTTGCTACCATGGAACGGTTAAGAACAGTCTCATAGCGAAGCGGTAGAATTATGAGCAGTTAAATAAATGCTTGAGTCATTGTGCTCAAGTTCGAGTCTTCATCAAGCAAATCAATAAACGAGATGCCGTGAAGCTAATTTGTTATTCTAGTTTTGGTGTAAGATGGATCATGCCAATACTTATCATTATCACTTTAACAAAAATATGTGGTTGATCTATCTGTAATTCTCAAAGAATTCATTCGTCTATAACAATTTTTTTATTAAGGATTGCGTTGAAGAGTCTTACGCGGATAACGAAGAACACTCATTCAATTTCGACTTTGCGTCAACAAGCCAATGTGAATGTTTTGCTCTTTTCAAAGTTTTGTTCTCAATAATAGATTAGTTACAAAGTCCATTTCCATTGAAAGAGCAGCTTGTTAGGTTTTTAGCTTTAATGGAAAAAACTATTATCTTTATATGAGATAATTTCCTCATTCTCTTCGAGGGTAACATTTATGCCTGTGGCTATGATCCAGTGATTGATTCTAATTTGATACGATAATGCCTTCAAGCTACGCATCAATATAAAATTACTTGAGCAAGTTTCAGCTCATCTAGACCTGTTGGCTCAGGCACATTGCCTGGTGAGCAGTCCGCCTCGTGGAGCCTCTCCTCCGATAGCAAAACGTGCTCGATCTTCTAATGGTGATCCGAACAAGGATTACCACACTTGTCAGGTTGGCTCGATAAATCCTTATGTATAGGTGAATGTGGAAGCTTTTAACATAATAAAAAAACTACCAGAACAATTTGCTGCATGGTTCTATGGCATTTTTCTGTTCCTAATCGCAGTTGCTGTAGACGCTCTTTTAATCGCACATCACTTATGATTTTGCGTCTCAGCAACTCAGTTTATGTTCGTCAAAAATTTTTTAAAACTTACTTTCAATAGAATGTTATCATAGCGTAGTCATTCGAATATTAAAGTGCTCTTTTTACTCTTTTTTCAGGATAAGCTCAGACGAAAAAACATGAAAAGGCTTTCTTGAATTGTAGATTATTTACAGATATGTGGTACAAGAGTTAAAGCTCCACGAGGCGGTCGATGGAATCTCCAAATGCACGTGATGGCTATGCATTCATCGTTCAGACCTTACAAATGCCGCTCATGCGATTTTCAAGACTACCGGTTTACTTTATTATTCCGATTCTGTCGCCAAAATAATATGATGTGAAAATCGCTTCAGGAAACCAGGAATGCGCAAACATTGTATACTCACTCATGGAGAGGACATGGATCCTGTGGATATTAGGTTATTATATTTGGCATTGTTGCATTGTCTAGGAATCAGTTCTGTCCTTTTTTCTTCTTCAAAAATCGTAGGAAAACATTCTACAAGTGTGATGTATGTAACACAGTATTGATTATTGAGTATAATGTTCGTAGCTTAGACCTCAGAAACAGAATTGTTAACGTGTTCTTTATTACTAGAAAAACGTATGAAGAAATTACTTTGTTTGGAATTCAGCAACGACGTTAAAAGAGCGGAGTGGGATAACGTGATGCGACGATGTTTTCCGGAATTTGGATATCGGACAGGATTCCTCGTTGAACAAAAAGGCACTCAGGTCATTACACCTGAGACATCATGAAATCAAACTCATTTTTATATTGATATTGGCTACTCTGTTGCAGATAAATCCATCATCTCAGGCTTTTTTTATATTTGCAAATTTCGTTAGTGTTTCATAAACAATTTTCGGTAAATTTATATACCTCATATTCTCTTCATGTTCATTTCTCCCAGCAAATTTCCATTATTCTAAAAAATGCTTGTTTTTCAAACTTCTTCATGCTATTAATATTACCCTAACCAAAAATTTTTCGCTATCGTGAGAAGTTTACTAAAAGTAAAAGTGGAGCGATATGAATGTTTCTAATCACAGTTGTTTCATCTTTTTGATCGGCATTTTATTTAGTTTGTATTAGTTACACGTAATTAAACTCAGTGATAATAAAATAGCTTTCACTTTTATGCGAAAAAAATCATCAGTTCTTAAATTTGTTTGTGTTTTATAAGCAGTTTTTATAAAGTTTTTATACAGAATATGTGTTGGCTACAGCAGTTGCTTCAGACTCAGTATAGCCATCAGTTTAAAAACTAGTTTGATCAATCGGCCCATAGGCGATGATTCATTAGAGAGTTGTATGGGAAAAATCCTGGATTATAGGTGATTTTAGAATAGTAGAATGATGGGAAGATATTCCTCAAAAAACTTACTGTTATTTCTTTGATGCGAAGGTGTAGTGAGACTTGTAGTTTGTCTGAAAATGGCATTACATATTAATAAAAGCAGATTCTTCCTCGATATAATATAATTCGCAGTTTCATTTATCGAAATTTTAAAATCTCTCTTAATGTTCACAATGTTATCAAGGAACACTGAAGAACTATGTAACGTCGTCAGTCGAATGATTTACTGAAAAAATTTTAAATAGATTCGAAAAACTAGATGAAGCGTTGTTATCTACAAGTTTTTCAACATTGTAGTCGCTGACACGCTACAACCAGAACTGAACAGTAGTTATACAGATTTCTAATTGCTTCTGTATGGTATTGTTCATTTTCTATTTAACAACGAGAATGAAATGCTTAACAGAATAGTTTGTGAACTGAAAAGTAGGTGACCTTTATGAGTCACGAAATTATCCAAGCAAACAAATATTTAAGTTGAAGTTAACAGGAAAAGCGAATTTGAAAATGGTAAACACAAGCTATATCACCTGATAGCTAGACGGAAAAAATAATAGATGAGAAAATCAACGAATACGATAGACGCTTTGCACATGGTAGATGTGGGACAGGTTTTTCGACGAAGTGAATACGTTTGTTCTGATGATGATGTATACGTAGCTAAGAATAATTAAGCGTTTTTTTTTAAATGAGAATGACTTTATGACAAAGCCTATTGATGTTTGATGTTGGATAACGTTGTTAGTTTTCAGAGAATCTGACCTCACGACATGTGTACACCTTTGAGTGAGGAACGCTTCAAACAATGATTAGCATAAACATGATGTTTTTTGGTCCTAGCATACAACCAATTATAGATATTTTTAGAACAAACAAGTATTTGAAAAAATTCAATACCATTAACCCTATAAAGATAATATGAAAACTTTACAGAGCTTAAAGAAAATTTTTGGTCTTTTTTTACTTTATATTTTAGTGATATTTTAGTAATCTAAAGCAACCCAATGGTTACTTCATTTTCTCCACTACATTAGCACATGCTTCATTATTGATTCGCATCATTACTTTTCTTCACGAAAAAATTCTTGAATGTTCGATTTAATGTTTACTAAATAAAGATTGTTAGCAAACAAAGTAACTACAATTAGACTAAATAGAATCTCTTTGTTTCTGCATTTGTTACTTTATCAAATTCAAACGACTACACCGTACTTTTAGTAACTTTAATTGGCTTTTACTAGAAGCTGTAAAAAGTTATCTCCAATCAATAAATAGCTAACGTCGTTGTCAGTGTATTAATTACTGATGAAAAAATTCTGTGTCACAAGATTTTAGCTATTAAATGTCACAGACTTCGTGAACGCTCTTCGAATTAATACTTGACTATTAATATTAATTCTTCTTTATCGTTAACTGTGTCGTTGCCAGAAGTGTTTCAGACATCTTGCTAATGTTATACTTTTTCTTATACGCTACGATTCTGAGCTTAGTCACGACATTTTTATGGAAAAATCCTGTTCTCACAGAGAGAGATGAAAGGGAAATTGTCGATCTGTTTGCATGTAGATGATGAACAAAACATTATTGATTGGCAAAAATAAAAAAACAGTAATTTTGATGTATTTCACATTCGTTATCTGATCCATTTCTATTATTACGCATATAAAAAAGGAATTTAAGAATAAAAATGAGGATTAATCTAATAATACAAGTGTCCAAGTCTTTTTTCTCAAGGATGGGACGAACAAGACTTTTTTCAAGCCTGAAATATTGTTCGACATGAACGCCATGCAGAAATCGACTTTTATTATTGACCTCAAGCTAGGCAGGACATGAATACGTATTACTGTCTATGTCCACTGTATGATCGGCTTAATCGAATCATACAACTATGAAATTCACCAAGAATGGAATGATATGATGTAATAGTACTTTGATGCTTCAAGCAGGTTATATTACTTGCAAGTTCTTCCCAAGAAAAACAAACTCTCAAGCAGAATAGAAATCCTGAAAGGCTGTACTCTTCAATAAAAAAATGTTCTGAGGATAATATTGCAGTGTTTTTCTTTGCTGGAAAAAAGAGTAAACTGAAACAGCGACTATAAGAAATAGTATTCCTATTTTTTGAAAAAGTTGTGAAGAATCTTCAAGTTCTCAGAATAGGTGTTTCAAAGCAAGCTTCTAAGCCATTAATTCATTCAACTCTGATAAAATGTGCACTAGTAACTGGAAATAATCACTTTATCGATTTGTAACAGTCTGCAAAGTAGTTACAACTTTATGGTTTGGTCTTTCGGTTGAAAGTGACTTTATTTCGGAACTAGTAACTTTTTGTCTACTATCGACACTACAATTGACAGTTGAGAGGTGGTGGAGAAAAATTCTTCTACAAGGAAAGCTTACAAAATTCGCGACTTATTCTGTTTCTTTCTTTGCAGCTGCTGATTGATTTCAAACCAAGTTGGTATTTGAGAGGAATAATTCGTGAAAAATGATAATTAATAATAGTAGTAAAAAAATAATACTAATTTATCGACGACCATAATTATGTTTCGCCTCAAACAGTTAGAGGACGAAATGAAACAAGTAATACATACATTTTCTTTACATACAAAATCGTAAATATTGCAAATTTGATTTCCAATAAATTCGCCATTTTGATGCTTCCAGAGATCTTTTGAATGCCCTCCAGGACGAATACTACAATGACAAAAGTGTACAGTAACGTTCGCTATCTATTGTACAGCCAAATAACACAATTATAACAATTCTATTGAAAATTACAAATATACCAAGGAGTAAATTTCATTCGATGAATACTTATTTGAATTCAACAAGTTACTTGTAAATCTTCAAGATATATGCGACTTTTATTCATGTGTACTATTAAACTATATAGAGACATTAGATAATAGATACTAATGAGCAGTACATCAGGGTGGAACACTTATACGTCACAGAAATTTGGTAAAATGATTTGTTCGTAGTTTCCATTCAATGATTTTGTGGAAATTCTACTGAAAACGTTACACTGATTCACCTAATCAAAGAGAACGATTGTAAATTAAACATTGTCGGATTCTTTCCTTAAAGCACAGAACGGAGGAAAATCACCGGGGTGACCGTTTGGTTCCATCGATTCGGCTCCAAATGAAAGCAAATGTTGGCAGCGACCTTGTGCGGGCATAGAGAGGCACGTGTTGCACACGACCGCGCCGAGCAAATGTCTGTGATACCACTATTGATTGATCTGAGCATCATCAAACTCACAACAATGAAGAGCGTCTCTCATTAAGGACACATTGCACTTTTATACTTACTGCATTCATTTCTATACCCACCACATTTTCTATACCTCATAACACGATTTTTCATGTGTCACAGTAATGTATTCTATTAGAAACGTCACAATCTCAACTGTAATTTCACAAAGAAATCTTCTATATTTGTCTAGTACATCTGATTTTTTGATAAGAATTTTCGAGTTTGTTTTTAACAGCGTGTACAATACCGGTATCTTTTAAAACCATCAGCAATGTTGTTACGTTTTCAAATAAAATTGGAATTCAGTATACCTTTTACAGTTCAAACGTATTGGTAAAGTGTTTGAAAACTTCATTTCTCACAAAATAATTGCAGTGCATTCATTATTAGACGAAGACAATCGAAAGATATTGTGAGAAACGAGTGAGAACCAATAAAAATATCATTTTTAATCTATACGTCACAACTATAACTTATGTGACTTCCTAACTTCATTTAGTTTTATACTACTTCAATGATGAAGTGCATTCCTTATAGAGTTTTTCTTTGATACTGTGTTGTTTTAGCGCACGGAGTGTTTGTAAAGTATATCTGGTCAATAGGCGAAGATTCTTATTATCCTTAAAAAGAACTTTAATGGTTGTACTGCTTCGCGTCGTAATTTATGGAGTGTCCGATGCAATTCTGTAATGTCACCGTTTTTGCTCTTTTCTCTCTTATCTTAATGCACTTCTCTGCTCAGGAATTTTATCTGTAAGTAGCTTTTGCTCGTTCTTCTTTTCAGTGCTATTCAGAAAGCTTCAGATTTATCTTTGAAATTCTTCGGCCACAACCGTTTCTGCTTCTTTTTGATGTACATATTTATGAGCACATTCTTACGCGTTTTCAAACTCATCTTACAAATTTGTTTCGAAAAATTTAAAAACCTCAGATGATTTTTTATTCAAAAAATCATCGGTCGAATTTACGAAGTAATTCAATTGGACTCATTATAAAAATTGTTTCACTACCTGAAATAAAAGGTCCGATTTTAGGGCTCTGTTGTTTTTTATCCATAACGAGCAGTAACTTATCTCCAATTTCCTCTCCTGTTACCTCACACAAGATGCGACTTTTTGTTTATTTAGAAAATGGAATGTTAAAAAGTCTTTTGGGAAATTACAGTGCCCATTGAGATGCATAGATAATTAAAATATTGAACCAATTAGGTAGCTGGAAAAGACTTGGTTTTGATTTCATTTAGATTGAATCTTGCGACTTACAAATATATGAATTTCCATAAATCTTAATGAATTTCTTGAGATTCTTAATAATAATTGTCTTCTATTTATAAGGATCTTTTGCAACAAGAGATTTTTCTGTGAAAAGTTTCAAATCATATTTCAAAATGAGTTCATTCTGATTCACAAATAAAAGCCATCTGTTTGGATGAATAAAACAATTTCAATAATTTGAATGAATAATTTCAAAAATTTGAATAATGAATAATTTCAAAATTTGTGTTTCACTGGTGTTGAGGATCTAAGCTAAGAAAACATAGAAGAATGCGTTTCAGACAGCTCCATCTACTATATAGAACAAGATCCGCGACATTACACCATTTAGAAAGCTGCTTAAAGCTAGTTGTACCGTTAGGAACGAGTATTGATGAATAACTCAATATAGTGATATACAAGGCTGTATTCAACTATTTCATTGGTCTTTGTGGTTCCACTTCTTGCGAACGTTATTAATTGTGCTTCAATCGTTTTAGTAGTCCAAACATGCACACGTGAACATTGGAGCAGTTTTAATCTTTAGGTTTTTTGGATTTGATAGAGATCAGAGAAGACAGGTGGAGCTCAACACCTAATCATTCTGTTTTTTCCTTGAAATATGTTTCATATTGAAATATAAAAATGCGCTCAATATCACCATCGCACCCCCTGAGCAGAAATTTGAAAAAGTACATCATAGCACGTCCTTGAAATTTTCGAATAGCAAATCCCTGTGTATGAGTGACTTGGAGATCGGAAAGGATACGACTACGAGCCAATATTTTGGGTATGCGTGTGTGAGGAGAGTGTAGGGATAGTGACCTAGTTTGGAAAGTGTTTTGTGGTGTGGGAGAGAGAGAGCCGTAGCTGAACCGGGCCGCGCGCCCTATTTCATGCACAATGTTCGCGCGAAGAGCTGCAACCGACAACACAATACAACTACGTTTCGTCGTGTCCCCAATCTGCTCTACTGTGCAATTTATTCATTGCTTTAGCGTATTCCAAAAAGCCCAGCATACTTTTCAAGGCATAAGTTATTTGACTATGTTGGCAATACCCGCAGACAAGATAAAATGCTGTTCGATTTTAATTAGTTCGTTATTAACGGAACGCCTTAATGTTCTACAAGAAGAAACAATAAGCATAGGAAGAAAACGACACGGCGAAGAAACAAATAGAGTAGCTTGTTTGCACTATTGTAATCTGCTACTACGCAAGTCTTCACTCGTCCAACTCCCTTATGCAATTGTAATCTATCTTGAAACAAGTTTTGATAGTGTACCGCTGCCCCGAAATCAAGTCAGCATCAATATTGTTTTGGTTTATTTCTTCTATAACTATGGTGCTTCAAGTTCCTTACTGAGTATGTGGATTATTGGGTGCATTATATATTGTCGACGTAACCTTGGATAAAAAACAAATCTGTAAACTTAAGTACTCGGTTTGTTGAAACTTTTTAAGGACATAACTATGTTGTTCAGTATAGTTTTAATTTTTTTAATGAAACGTTTCATCAAGGTGATACAAAAAGAAGAGAAACTACTTTAATGTTGAAATGAAAACACGAATGTATTACGAGTTTGTATTATAAAGCATTGTACTGTAGCAAATTCAAATTGGTTGCTATTATGTATAATTAGAATCCAAGTTGTTTTAATGTATTATTGACACTTCTTACGGGACTTTTAATGGCAGTTTCTATTTTTGCGACGTCCACCTTTCTTCACTTTTTCTGAAAATATATCCTCCTGTATTAGCTATTCTTCTTACAGCAATTTATTATGAAATATTCGTATTCATCTACTATTATGGATTAATGTTTTCATAATACACTCCTCTAATTAATAACAACAAAGTATGATTAATGATTGGAATTTGTATTGACAATCACATAAAGCATACAAACTTCTGATAACCGAAGTTTTTGTGCGATAAAAGAAATGGGATTGTTTTTAGTAGCTAATCTAACACTCTACATCTGTCTCAGTAGAGAAAACAACAAACTCATAAGTTCTATTGACAGCAAATCTGTATTGAATAGAGTTTAGCAACAAAGTCGCTTCACCATACTACTGCGCGACTTCCGTGTTGTTATTGTTTCTCAAAGTGGCTTCGGGGGTAGTTTTTGATGAGCACACTCGGCTCCACACCATCACCAACAGCCAACCAGTTTTCACCAGCTAGATACGGTGAAGAATCGATTGCGACGAGCTGGATGCCATCTTTTATTCTCAAGGTTGATACTATAGCTATGCGGTACCAATTTATTATGCTTGATTTTCTGTGATTAAGATGTAATGATTTGCATTTAAAGGACGATTTGCTATGTTCCTGATTGTACCCCTCATGGAATGTGAGCAGTGCATGTCTTGATCACTTTAATCTGGTTCAGTTCATTTGCGATAGGCCAATTTTCACACTAAAAGCCACGATTTTTCTCTCTCACCTAAGTCATGATTGTTGTTCGCGTGTTATAGTTTGCTTTATATTTGAATTGAGAATGACTATTATCGAAATTCCATTGTTTATTACACTAGTAGACATTAGTTCTCGACCCTGCTCAATCCTTTTACGTAGTTTTCAGAAAATCATAAAACTTGTTTCTATAGAGAAATATTGCTTCCTGACTATAGTGTTTTTTTCTGATTGTATATAATGTTAGCAATGTAATTATTAATGGGAATGATTATGCGCAAGTATGCATGGGTATGAAGGGAAATACGTTCGAAGTAATTTGTAGTGCTGTGTTCATATAACAGAAAATTGGATGAGATCACATTGAATTGTCGGCAAAAACGAGACGGTGGGTGGGGTGAGGAGAGCATGTGATGGCTCACACAGGGGACTACACGTCGCGAAACTCGTCCAACCAGTTTTTATCTTCGAGCGCCGCAGCGCCCGATGTCAGCGAGCCCAAGTAAGCGAGCGCCCATAGTCCCATTTCTAGCCCTCATCTTCAGCGATCCGTGTTTCCGGAATTTCCAAGTAACTTCTCACTAGTTTATGAAATGTTCCGGATTCTTAAGTTGTCTGCAAATCAGAATTTGTTGTTTCTATTTCACATATTTTGTGTATTTTTAGTATTCTAATTCGTAATATTAGTTTTCTCTTTTCTCTACAACAGTGTAATGGTGTCCAGTCAATGGAAAATCCAGCTTTGAACGTAGTATTTATTTTACTTTTATGAATGTGTTTCATACCACTTCTTCTCAATCTGTTGAGTGCGGTACACAGACAGTTATGGTGCATACTCACTCATTAACACTTCATTTTTTTAATATTTCATTATCGTCGATTTTAACGAAGCAATGACATTGGTAATATAACTTGATAAACAGGGCAGGGCAATACTCTGTGTTATTCATTTCATACAGCAAAAGGTTAATAAAACCTTTGTCTTAAAATTATATAATTTCTGCTTTTTATGTTATTTTCGGTTTACTTCCGATATATATTTGGAAGCGATCGAATTGTAATCTTTTTTGGTTTTAATTGAATCATCGTTCCATTTGGTTTCGCAAAATAATTGTTAATTGTGCTTAATGTTATTAGCTACTTCCAACTTTGCGTTATAAGACGAGCAAAGTTACTCAAGTAAAGGTCTACCGATAAAGTAGCTCATGAACATTGAAGAAAACTTCCGCCATATTATGCCACAGTATAACAGCTCCTTGATGTTGAAGTAGTGCTTTTTCTTGTTGAAACGTTGAATTTTACAATATCCCTCAACACCTATCTGTATTTTTCAGAATGCAGCAATCAAAGTTCGTGGTAGTTGAAGTGACTACCACGACTTCGACTATGACCCTGATACAGTACTTGGTACGTTTTGTGAATTCTCGATATATACCAACACTTAACGGAACGTCAGGCATATGATATAGTCTACGTCTATGATGTCCAAGAACATAATGTGATTTTAGATCACTAATGGATTCGACAAATTCGCTGTTGTATCAGATCTTTCCGATCATCCATCTCTTAAGTATAGAGTCTCTTCTCAAACCACGCAATCCCAAAATAATGGCACTGAACGTCAATCAGCTGCTATAGCCCAACATTCAGAGAGGAATGGGAAACCGAGAGCTTCAATAAACGAAATTGCTTCAGCATTGTCCCGAAAGTCGTCGCCTTCACAGCAGAAAAATGGTTTCTGTGTGAGTAAAACTGTGTAGTCCAAACTATTCGACATTCTCTGTTCAAATACTGATAGTAAAACTCAAAAAATAATGTTACATTGCAAGATTTTCTTAGTCTGTTGAAAACACTTGATAGTAATTTTTTTTTTGATGCAACAAGAAATGCCATTTATTAGGCGCAAGTAGTTCATTCGAGTGAAATCATTGAAGAACATCAAGTCCACTATTAAATCAAAACCGTAGTTAAAATACGCAGTGGGATTTGCTAAGCACGGATTAAAGTACATGATTAGAGCACTTTTAATTGTATAATATGATCCATACTATACAGCCTTATGAAAATATGGATCTTAGTACCACCTTTTATAAGGTGTTCTATGGTAATTTCAGTCTTATTCTTTAATCTCGAAATGTTTTCTGTCTTTTTTAAGTGTTGTCATAATTCGTTTTGAAAAGTGCAAAATGAGTAAACAATTCCTTTCAATCAGAAAAAATAAAAGTGAATGAAGATTCAGAGCGAACTCACAAGATTTCACGTTAATCTATACACTTTAGAATATTCAATATTTGATCAGACACTAATGAATCAAAGTGTCCGATATTATTTTGGAAAAAGCCAAATGTTTGAAGTTGTTAGGAAAGTTTGATTGAAACCATAGAAGCAGGTATCATATTCCACTCTATAAGATAAGAGGTAAGCTTTGGTGTTCATCAGTTTTTGATGTGGGATGCGCCTACGTATTCGTGTTTAACGTGATATCGTGGAGGTAGTTAAGCTTGGTCTATACAGTAATTTAAGTGAACCACTCGTCACCAACTAATTGCTGTTTATCCTACTAAAATTTTTTCGACCCTGGAGGAATAGCGAACCGGGTGCTCTTGGAGGGCGGCTGCAAATCTGATTCGGGTTTGTATCATTGAGGCATCTCCACCGATGCCACGCACCCCATATTCCTCTCCATATTTTTGATAATTTGGCATGTTTGTCAGTTCAAAATCACTTCGAAAATCCGAGTTTGCTATTTCAGAAGCGTAATTATGTAGTGATAAAACAGTAATCGAAAGTAATGCTATTTATATAAAAAATGTTAGTTTTGACATACATTGTATATAGTTCATCTTTAATTATGTTTTGTTAGCTTATTTATTTTGTTTCCGATTTAATTTTGCAAAGTCCGAGAAAGTGTTTGATTTTCAGCCGATTTCACCTCAATCAGGTTTGAAGTCAAATCTGAATGGAGGAAATAATGCAAAGACGGTGAGCACATTGTCTCGAATTTTGGAGAGTCAAGCTAAAGCTCTGGATTTGAAACAGGAGCAGGAAAGACAGAAGCACGAAATTGAGCGAATAATTCTTGCCCAGGCTGCTGCTACCTACCCGTCCGTCGGCGGCGATACGTTCGTTGCTGAGCACGACGATAATAATGGGTGTGTTTGTTTCCATTAAAATTAGGGCAAGTGAATGGTTGCCTGCTACGGGACATTAGAATTTTGGTAACCAGCGATAACGTTCAAGGCGTCTGTATGTTACGACAAGTAAATCTCAATAAAGTGATGATGAACTTTATTTATTAAGCATTATTTACATATACTAGAATTTTCACCATAACGAAATACCTAGGCGTTTACTACTTCGATTTATTGCGCAAAATGTTATCCTTTAATCACATAAATTTAGATCTCCTGAATTTGATGATGTTGGTATACTTGACTCCTCAACGCCCAACAACTCTATCGGAAATGTAAAAAATACTCTAAATGGAGAAGGAGCAGCCGATTCAACTGATGGAGGGTTAGGCCCTTCTGATGAGCAGGTCCGCGCCTCCATGATACACCTATTAAATCCTGTGCTAGGTAGCGCATTTGGGGTGAGCACTTTGATTTTCTCATGACATTTCCAACAATTTGAACCTTTTTCTCAACATATCACGAAAATGAAGGTCTTACCTAGTTTTTTTTTTGATGTCTTTTTCTATGTGTTTTTTTAAAATAATTATCAAACCTTATCAAGATTACGAATGAGAACAAAAAGATTAGCTGACATTTGTCTATTGTTTTATACCTACAGCACTACACTTGAAAGGAATTAAAGCAATGAGTCGAATCGTCCCGTTGACACAATATTTCACTAGGACGAAAACTTTAATGCAGAGAAAAAATGCTGCAGATGGTTTAGGAAATTGACACAGCAATGTTAACACATTGTCATCACTTTGACGAACATTTACTAACACTAAGCTGTGAAATAGATAGAAAAAGCGCGCGATATATTAAGATATCTTTGTGTTTGGTATCGAATAATGTGCAAATTCAACAGGATTCGAATCTACAACTATGATGAATGTATGTCTGAAACAAATAAAAATAAGAGGAGATCTGTAATTTTTCGCAGTATAATGGAGAAGTTTGGATTCAGAGGAAAGAAATGAGTTGTGCAGAATAGTTCTGGGATTATTCAAGTGGTGGAGAAAAGTTTAACAAATTAGCTATTCAGAAGATTAGCACAGGATTATACTATGAGTTGCGAGTGTGATGTTTTTATGAAAATCGGAAAAAAAATCACAGCAAGATTTTTCACTACCACTTCAACTTTATAACATATGGAACTTCTAGGTGTTTTATTTAGTCAGTGAAGATGCCTTAGGAGCTGAAGGTCTATCATCGTAGTAATGGAGAAATTTTCTAAATTACGTTATCATTAAGTAGCTCAGTGGTACTGCAAGTAAATTTTGATGATAATTTATTCGATAATCGATTTTGGGACCATATATTATGTAGGATCATTTGCACACTAAATAGTTTACTTATAAACTTCGAAGTTTTACGATTTTTAAGTGTTTTTGGATTGACGAACGATATAAGAGTAATAAAAATAAATTACGTAGGTACACCGATAAATTACAGAGTAAACCGGATATCTGTAGATGCGGATCGGTCGTCTGATTTTCCGAGTTTTTCGGCCAACTCAGCATATTTGCAGATATTGTAATATAATCAACCGTAATTATCAGCTAAATTGGTTACGATACCCATATCGGCTCACCAGTTCGTACCCGCTTAACGGGCGAATGCTATGAAGATACCCACTCAGTATAAAAAAAGCATTGAGTGGTCTTTGAGCGAGTTCTACAGCAGTGTAATGGATAAGCACGGCAGACTGGATTACTGTAGGTGTGGGTTTGAGTCCAACCTGAGGTTCTGAGTTTCGCGTCAAACTCTGTATATTTACGGATAATAGATTATTAGAGCATCTCTTTACACGACGACGTTATTTCAATAAACCTTTGAAGCTTAGACGATTTCATGCTAAACAACTGTTGCATAGAGGTATGACACCAAAAGATGTAGTATTATTGCCTAGAGTAGACGTTATGTGTTATGAATACAATTTTGTTTATTGTGGACCCCTTCAACTTCGCTTACGTAAGTGCATTGTGGTGTGAGATAAATTGCTGTCTTCATCCGTGGTTGTTTATTGCTGACATTAGCGTTATTGGCCTGATTCTGAGATCCTGACACTTCATAACCTCGGCATGCCATAAAATATGCCCAAGAGCTAAAAATTATTAAAGTCGTTCCTTATCGACGGTATCGTGGTGTGATTTACTGCTGATGGTTGCTGTTTCATCCATTATTCTGATATTTTTTGCAGTGCACTCAATAGCATAACGTAATTTAGCATTTTCTTCTTTAAAGAACAATTTTTGTAATGACATGTTAGTCGTGATTTTTCAATTTTTGCTTACGTCTATGAAAAATATTCGTAGCTAGGCTGATTTAATTTTGTTGAATAAGTCCTTTGTTTTTTGTTTTGTGTTTTGGGGGAAGGGGGGGGGAATGGTTTTGGAAAAAAAAAAATGGAGGGGGATGGTGTTTCAAGTCACAAAACAGAAGTTAGTTTGTTAAAAATCAACATCGAACAATCTCTACTTGTAACTGATTTGTAGCTAAATTATAGTGCATTTAATCATAGAAATATTCATTTTACATTGTTGACAACTAGGTCTCATATCTCAATATTTTTGAAGATCTTGTGCTATTGTACGAACTATTATAATGATTGTTAGTATACCACCACAAGAAAACCATCAATTGAAATTTCGGTGGGTGTAAGAAACTTTTAAATGATCCGTTTTTTTCTGTCCGTTTTATTTAATTGGTTTGATTTACACAAATAATTCAACATAAGTGCTTTGGCGATGCTCAATCCTTGAGTGATGAGGGATGCGCTTGCGCAGTCGCACTCAACGTGATATTGTGTGGTTGAGTGTGAGCCTCGTCTATATGATATGGCATGAGCTCTTTAAACCAGTGTTGTCTAGCATCCTAGATGTCTCTGACACCAAGTTACCCATTTTGGAGGGATGGGGGACATTGTAGTCCGAGTGCTGGCACACATGTGTGCACTGTTCGTGCCTGTACATTACTGTGGCACTTCCCCTGTTAATAAATTATTTTGTGACATAATATGTCAGTGATATGGTTCGTCGAGTACTTTTATTAACTATTCTTTTGAATTTTTGTAAAATTGTTGCTCAGAAGAAGATTTTTCTTTGTTTAACAGAGTTCTCTGATTGAAGAAGTGAACAACAGTAAACGTAAAGGTGAGGAAACTGGGATCGGTGGTGGATCGTCGAAGAAACATCGTTGGATGACTGTTGATGAATTAGAAGAAAGTCGTTTTGGTAGAAGCAAAAGTTATGGAAGAGTGCACTGTAAAGCCACTTATAAATGCGCTGTGAGTTTTAGCAAATTTATGAGTTCGCTTTCTTTCCGTTAAATTTCATTGAAGCAATATTATGCAAGAATTTCGCCAACTTTGTTAGCTGAGATATTACTCCTGATTTATTTTTTTATGATTCCGGCAAGCAGTATGTAGGAAACGTAAAATTGCCAGTAGAAAAGTAGTGTGCTACTTGGCCATTATACCTTGTGAATATTTGTACATAGTGTACCAACATTAAATATGATTTCAAAGCGGTTATTTCAAAACAAAGAAACTATAAGCCTCATCAGTTTGAGGTTATACTTTTTTGTTCTTTTTCCAATATTTAGGGCATGTTTTTCAATTACTTTTTATATTCAGGCAAGTAATTGAGTTTTGTTGTTTTTCTCAGATTTTTACGCATGAAGTTATGTGGAATTTCGTTCTGACGCAAATCTCGTTCATTCTTTATGAACATGGATAAGTATAAGTGATTGGATTATAATAAATGTGTAATAAAATAACGGTGAAAATGAACGAAAAAGGAATTCCAGTGAAAATTCTAAGACCGCTTGGATTATGTAGATTCGTATAATTCACAGAAAGGAGCACGGATACTTATCTGTTATTGTTCAATCTATCATTCACAGCTCTGCGGAAAGCCAACGACATTAAATTCGACTGGTTCACGATGGAATTTGTTACGGCATGTGATAATGATTCATTCTGATTCAAAACCATATCAATGCTGGGATTGTGACTTCATCGGAATCAAAAGCAACGTCATCTCACATGCTCGTCAGACGAATCATCGTAGTGACGATGCTCACGACATCACGTCAGTTGAATTTCGTTTTTTTTCATAATTCATGATACGTCTTCTATATCCCTCTTTCCTTTTCTTTTTATTCTTTTTCTCTTCTATAATCCTCTTTTTTCTATCTTCTATAATGTGTATACGGTGAAATACTTAGAATTATAATGTTGACTAAAGATTTATAGGGAATCTGCGTCGGTTAGTAAGAAGGATGAATTTGAATTTTGTAATTAAATTCAATTCATTTCATATCGAGCTGATGCTATAAGAGTAAATGAGGCAAGAGCTACTGAAGAGATGGAAAGATCCAGAAATGACATATGATTGAAATCATTATAGTAAAAATTTGAACTAAATTTATAAATACTTTTCACATCACTTAAAAATCAAATAGTATACCTTACATTATGCAAGGATTATGCTATAAAATTTCTAACTGTAGATCAGATAAAACTGTTGTTGATAAAGCAATTAAGTGTACATTTTTCCACTACAGGAACTGTTAAAAAGTAGTATTATAACAATAATGAAATATAGAGACTTTCAGGACAGATTTGATGCGTAGCGAGTGGAACACCATGCTGCATCAGTGCTTTCCAGATTATGTGAAGGCGAAATCACGTGGCTGGCAAGCTGGTCATGATGAAGTAGACGGCGATTCCGTTACTACTGCTATTGATTCCCCAGACATTAAACCCGAGGATTAGCTATATATTTGTATTATAGAACAAATACAAACATATTATTTGTATTTCTCCATTGTTTCATGCCAAATTTAAGATTTAACAGCACAGTTATTTTTACACTGATATTATTGTTGAATTCTTATTTTTATAATGCTTGAAGAGGTTTTTTCTTCTAAATTCTAACATTCACTTATTCATGTTCCTTATATGACTATTCCTCTTGCCACTATCTCTTTTCACTTGCCTACTTTGTGATATACCGAATTGTTGCCTTGCTAAGTGAATACTCTTTTGACGGGTGCTTTTTATCCGAAATACTATCAAAATATTATACGTATATATATATATATAATACTTATTCGACTGGGTATAATTTTCAATTATGTGAACAGCGTACAAATGACTTCTTACCTCACAAATTCAGCAAATCGTTTTCTGAAAAGTTTGTATTTGTTATTCGGTTTTTGCGAATTGTCAAAATGAAGCATTTGGTAAATTCAAATTGTCCTTGGCTATTCTCTGTCAGCTATGAAACGAGATAGGCATACGATGCTTACGGAATATGGCTAACATTCATAGGATATCAACCCTCTCACTGGTTAAACGAGTTCAAACTATTTTCGGTTGGGTTTCGTGATGTTCTTTCAGAACTTATCACGAAATTTAATTTTATAACAGCTGGATTAGAACAGATTATTCTTAATTCCCCTACTGTTCGGATGTGTTTATAACAGTTTATTTTTGTATTCTTGATTTTTTGATGAGATTACAGGATTAATATGTAGTTGATAAGCGCATCAAAAATTCTGACTCAAAAAGCAGTTCTTATAAGTAGGAAGGAAAACATTAATTGGTCATAATTTATTACACTATAGTGGTCGAATGTAATAGGCATGTATCCGACAATTAATTACTCGTATTAATTCGATATTCGATTAATTAAGGGGGGCGCAGTGGCTTAGTGGTGGAAGTGCCGCAGTGACACGCCGGCCCGAATCAGTTCGCTGCCGCCCACCAGGCCTACCAAGCCCGCCATTCCTCCGGGGGCGGTAAATTGGTACCAGACAAATCTGGGTAAGATAACTGGCACTGACTTGGTGAAGAGTGGTCAACTCAAGTCATTGTATAGACCAGGCACGCATTCAACCACCTCCACGATATCACGTTGAACATGAATGCGTTGGCACATCCCGCCACAAGGGATTGATCAACGCCAACAATTATCTATCTTATTTTATTAATTCGACTGCATCTATAAATTTCCAAAAAAATGTGTGAATGCGTAGATGCAGATTGAGGAGCGTGAGTCTCTGCAATGGGTTCTCATTTAATCAACAAATACTCTTGTATACCTCTTAATATAATCTCTATTTCTTTAAATCTACGGTTTTTAACGCATTATTGATATAAACAGGGAACTGATTCGCAAAAAGTTACTCAGTGACGAATGAATAAGTGCGCCTCTTGAAAACACGATACATTTCATAGTTAAAAAATGCTATTGATACATTTATGAGTTTTTCATCGATAATTAATTAACCAATGTTGAAGTATTAAGAAAGTGCTGGTGAAGTACACTTATTTTTCTAGTCCTGTTCTTAGTCGTCATGATAATTTCATGAAGGTGGCTCATCATTCCATCGAAGCATTTGCAGTGTTGAAATCAATCGAACATTGATTTCATATGAAATACGAAATAACATCTACGTGGATAACGTGGTTCTTACATCAACTTCGACAAATCGAGCAATGAAGAAATATACAGAAGCAAAACAAGTTTTCAAAGATATGGGAATGAACATAAGAGAATTCCTCACGAATGACAGGGGTTTAATGAAGGGAATGGAACAAACATATCGAGTGACAATATCAACGCTAAAGGTATCGCATAAAGTGGAGAAATGATGAACTATCATTATCCTGCAAGTAATCACTTACGATGAGAATAACTAAAAGATCTATTGCGGAACAAGTAGCCCGAATCTATGACGCACTGGGATGGTTACTACCATTGACATTTCGAGGAAAGCTGTTCCCACTAAGTTTATGGAAATCATGGTAAAAATAGGATGAACCCTTGTCACAACAAGATCAGCATGAATGGAAGAAAATAGTTGATAGTACAAACTATTACGCAATAAGTATTTCAAGAATGATAGTGGTCTTGAAAACTCCAATCAAATTAGTAGCATTCTCAGATGCTAAAAAAACAGCAATAGCGGCCTGCTAATATCTCGTTTTAAAAACGAAGTCTCGGCTATTAGTTGGTAAAACAAGATTAGCTCCGTTGAAGGGCAAACACACAATACCAAAACTTGAAATAAATGGCGTGAAAACGGGTATGAGAATATCTCATACAGTTCAGTTAAGTATAAAGCGTTATGCATCAACGGAAAGCATAACTATATTACCAGAATCAGAAGTCGCGCTTGATTGACTGAAAAAACCTGGGATCGATACAGCAGGAATACTATTGAACAAGAGAGTCAACGAAATAAAAAGTATTATCCAATCAACGAACACACCATTCAAATTCGATGATGTGAGAATGAAAGACAATCTAGCAGTCTGCGCAACCAGAGTCCTAAACAAAGACGAAGTCGCAACCAACATTTAGTGGTTTAGTGGCAGAATGCTTGATTGCCACGTAGGCGATCCGGGTACGATTCCTGACTAGTGTACAGGTTTCTTGTTGGTTCTTCGTGTTTGTACTGCTCTTCATACCTTGGCCTACCATGCGGGTCTTCATTTAGATTGCGGCTTCTACCTCAGAATTGGGTAATTAAACCTTTATTCAAACAACACGCAAATATTACATCAAGATTACAATAACGATAAATCAAGAATGTATCAAAAATAATTACTTTAATGGATAATATAAGATTTTAAAGATGCTATTACTTTTGAATAATTAGATTCTTTTATTGTAATAATAGTAGAATGGAACCAATGAGTCGAAAATAATTTGTTGTCCACGATTTCCACAACATTTGCCTTGAGAACCAAACTGGCTTCTTATTCTTTTCATGTTTTTTTTTCTTTTAACAGCCTTTTACCGAAATTTAGATGTAGAATGGAGTATGTTAATACCAAATCCAAAAAAGCAAACAAGAAACGTCCCAGGAATTCGGTTAAGGTCAATCCATTTTTCTAAAATTGCTCCATCTGTCGTTCAAACCAATGGAAGGGCCGACAAGGGAAATTTTTTTGAACAGGTCGTTAGTAGTTAGTTTTCGTCGAGAATACGTCAGATAACTGACGAATTATCATTGAATTTTGGAAATCTATTCCATGGTCCTGAACAAATATGTAATTTAAGTTTCTTAGGAATTAAGGAATGGTGGCGCATAATGACGTACAATCTGCGCATCTGTTTTGACCCAGTATAAAGTCGACCCGTCATTGTGACCGGAAATGAGGAATGGGTGCTACACAATAGTTGTGTGCTGAGAAGACTTTTCGGAAAAATATCTCTTCCAACTCCTTCAACCCACTACCGTCATCAATATAGAAAGTGATGGTCCTTCGTCTCATTCTTTAACAGTTCTTTTCAAAAAATTTTTTTTCTTTTTTACAGGATGATTGCTGCGTAATAGAATTCAGTTTAATCATTACCAAAAATAAGGAAACGATTACTCAACAATCTTCAATAATCTCATCAATCATTCTGATTTATAGCTATAAAACGATTCAGTTTCCTGTCCTCAGTAATACAGTGGTACCAGCATACGCCACTGCAAGACACGAGTCTAATCCTCTGAATATGTCCTTTTCCGAAATCGAAATCAACGTCTTTGGGATGCATTCATGTCATTCAAATTCAAGCAACATTTCCAAACATCGTGATCAGATGGCCCTCCAAATGTCAGTGCTGTTCTATTATGTCGGAGAAGTACTGATGGTACCAAGAAATAGAAAAATGGTAAATCTGGTTTACAAGTATCGCGATCAAGCAGGACAACTCTACATGCACCTGCAGCATCACAAATTTCTGCATTTGTTATACACTTCACGAAGGAAGAATATGTGCGAATGAATTTCACATAGTGTCAAAAATCGAGACATAAAGTGATCAAAAAACTGAATGTTGCTATTAATAATACGACTAAATAGTGTTATAATCAACAAAGAGTACACTGAAATGAGTTGTGATGGTTGAAACAGAGTGCCGAAAAGAAACTGTACTATGATTAATCACAATTAAAATGAAAGTTCACCTACACCAATTTAGTGTTGGTCCCGTACATGGAAAATCATTAATTTCAGAGATTTCCAGAATGCATCTATTCGGGTTCCATTTTATTTCCTTTGGATTTCACATTTCTCTTTATTCAATTATTATTTGCTTCAGGAAATAAATTAATCAAAAATACGGTGATCATCACAATAAATAATATGGAGAAATCTCCCGGGCATATAATGGATGCCTCATAGTGTTGGCATGTACCGCAAGAGTTCTGTTGATGCACCAATTTGTAGTGGTGTCAGTGGCGTTGAAACAAATAGGGTCTGATAGGGCCTCAGTCGACGCAGCAAATATGCTGAATGGCCAGTGAGACTAGTGTAGAGAATATCGAACTTCGGTAAACAAACTTTCATATAATATATACCAATTGACAATAACAATAAGTAACAGACATTAATATAATACGGTATGCAGTGATTGTACTGTGTAGAAATTGAATGCTTAAGCCTTATAGAGAAATATAGCAAAGAGATATGTAAAGAGTAACAAGTGAGAACAAATCGTATAGTTGACAAAAACGACTGATCACACCTAATGCGTTAAAATTGATGTTGTTAAATTTATATAGAAGATTAAGAGAGAAACAATAATTAATGAAAAATAAAGGATAGACGTATACCATAATAGTACTGAATAGAGTAGTGTTTATATAGACTGTAGGCCCCACTCTTCTTCAGCTGTCCTGCAAGTGCTCGGCCACGACCTCAGAAGCACTATTTGAGCCAGCTGTGAAGCAAAAAGTTGTATTGATTACCGTGACTGATTGTTATGGAATGTCAGATGTAGAAATGAAAAGTGTCAAACAATATACAGTAATGGGAAAGCTTCTGGCCACTTTTTTTCGACAATATGTGATATTAGATCGAAAATGTTTGTGGGATTGTTGTTGAACATTAGTAGTAATAAGTAATAGGTATTTGTATTTAACAGTGAAGTATTGCCAGATAATGGTTCTTGGTAACAGAAGAGATGATGAGTGTAGTTATCTAGTTGTAGAATACGGTGATTCGTTCGTGAAAGAGAAAGATTAGTTAAGTATTGAGAATCTTCTCTATATACCTTCGCCAAAGAAAGAATGACGCTGGTGAGCAAACAAGCAACAGCAAGGTCACTTCTAGGCTCCATGTAGACAAAAAATTTTTTCCTCCAACATGTTTTCTTCACAGCGCAGAAAAAAAGATAATCTGATGGAGCAAACGTAAAATTACTTGGTAGACGCGATGACACGGTCAAACCCAATTTTTTCAAAAGGCGGTCAGTAGATTTAGTAATGTAATATTGACTGTTATAATGGAAATGGACGACACTGAGTCGTTCTATATGGTCCTCTCGCATCACTGCGGCCTACTTTTCGAGACGTTTACCGTAGACGTCGGCAATTATTTTATTTATTGTGTATTTTGACAAGCAGTTTTAAAAACACTATGTGATACCAATTCCAGAGAACCAGAAAAATACTTTTCCGATTATCTGCTTTAGTATAGTGAAGAGTCTTTGTCGCTATGCAGCTGGTCGTAGTTTTGTAGTCTGTTCAAGTAATAAATTCAGAACTCAGCTCGGTAGACAATCAAATGGATGGAATTATGTTGTGCTGTCGCAGCAAAGGCTTTTGCAGATGATTTTACGTACAGCGAAGTCGTCGTATTCGATCAATGTAAGATGTGACTATCGAGATGTCACTTTGTGTTAGCAAATTTTATTTGGTTGGCAAGCAATTGTGCTATAATCGTATCAGTCCGTCTGCTCCAAATTGCTGATATTACCATCCGGATGCATTTTTAGCTAGTGAATAGTAGATTATTTATCAAAAGTGACTGGCTAGGCATAGTGAAATTGACTTTAACGGCTTGTATTCTCTATGTCAAAGCAGTTGCTAATTCATCTATCACTACAACATTTCTCGTTTTTTGTCTCTTTTATTACTAATAACATGCAGAGCGTCAGAAATCGAAACAAAATTAGCATTTGTCTAGGATTTATCTGCTTCGCGTTGGCGTATAAGCTCAAAAGTTCTTGGAGACATGCATCTGTCAAAAATTTTCAAGCTGTGCATTTTTTTGCATTCTCGTGAGTGTGCTAAACCAGTCGGCTACTAATCTCGTCCATGTTCCATTTTTGGAATAAAACAAAATGCAGTCTCTTGTTACTTTAAAAAATGTTTATTCTCTTGAGGCGAAGAATTGGAATTGGAACGTTACTCCTCCGAATTATTGTTCATGTTTGAATTTTTTGCCTCCCAAAAAGTTTTCGAAGAACAAAAGAAATCCATAGTTACGCTGAGATAGCCGCAAAATTCGGAACTTCAGGCAAGAACCCGCACTTACAGATATCCAGTCTGCCGAGCTGATCAATTATACTACCAAGGCCCTTGCTCTACGACCACTCAATGCTTCACTTATAGTAAGTAGGTATCATTATCAGCACTCGTCCATTAACCGGTACGATCTGGTGGGCCGAAATTGGCATAGCATCGAGTTAAGCTGACAACTGCGGAATAACCCGAAATTTCAGACATATTCGTAATTTTATTTTGTTTTGCAGTGATATTATACTGTCCGTAGTTATGGCGAGATAAGTGGAGCATCGAGTGGTCGTAGAGCTAGAGCTTCGGTAATGGATCAGCACGGCAGACTGGATATCTGTAGGTGCGGGTTCGAGTCCCGCCTGAGGTTACGAGTTTTGCGGCTATCTCAGCACAACTACGGACAGTATAATATAATTGCAAAACTTAGTATAATTACAAACAAAAGAACTGTTGGACGAAGGTCTAGAGAGTTCTAGAGAGATGCCGGAGGTAAGGTCCAGAGAATATGATGGATGTAACACATTTTTCCAGCTTAGTTCAGCAGTTTTTTGAAGAGTCCCAATCATTATGCAGTATGATACCCTTATTAAATATCGTAGACCTCTTTTCTTGACTGCTGTCTTTGAATTATCCAGTTGCTGACTAAACTTCTTTGAAATGAGCTTTTTGTTCGGTTTCACATTGGATCGGTTGTCGAATATGCACAACATTATTTTGTTTATAATTAAATTTAGTTAAAAAGTGGAAAATTAAAGTCTTTCGGATTCACAATATATCCTTTAGTTTAAGATGTTCGTAGGTTACCCACTCTTTATCCATTCATCATCCGGTTTACCGCTCTTTTCAAGAAAGGCTTGATTTTGTTCCGAGCAAACAGAGATGTACATTTGACCACTTGATCATCTAAATTCTTCTCATTTAATCTAATTTAATCTATCTAATCTAATTCATCTAATTATTTTTCATGTGGCACCTATCTTGAATATTTCCATAAGAACCCTATTTTCCAAATATGGTCTAGACTGATTTGCTGTACTGAGTGAAGCCTTTGCTCCAATATTTTCAGAAAAGGATTCTGCTCTGAAATGGTCCTAACATCATCGTCGTAGATCAAAAATGGTCACAGGCATGGGTACACTATTGCTTCACACTTAAAACTAATGTGGGTCAACTTTCTTGTAATTAATTTGATAATGCAGCATTTATTCTTTAAGCAATAACAAAAGAAAGCCGAATATGCGCAAAATAATCATATGCTTACGTGCCAAAAATTGTCGTCATAGAAAAGGATAGGGGTTTCCGGTAGACTTTATATATCTTAATTTACAATAGTTCTAGGATCTCGTTACCTAAAAATATGAACTTTTCCTCCTTCAATCACAACTAAAATATTGGAAGAGAGATGCGAAATTCTGATCCGTAATGAATGAAATCCGTCACACTAAACTTTTTTTTTACTACGAGAAGTTGCCATACTTCTATTGATAGTGATAAACTTTGGTATTGGCCCTCCCTTTCCATTGCAATCTCATCCGTAAGTGCCGATATGATTATCATCAGGTGTTCTACGACAGATTTTTGCGTTGAAATCACTAACAAGAACCTCGTCAAATATATGTTATCACTGCAGAGCTTTTTGGACTTTATAAAAATTATTGGGTTTAACTTCACTCTAGGCCAGTGTTAGAAAGTAAACGATAAAGAGCTGATATTGGACCACATCTGTTCAAATGTTCAACGAGCGATCCAGGTCGTTATTTGTTCAAACGAGTCGATGTTCCTGGCCATACTCGAATTTACGAGTATACCAATGCCACCAACATCTCCATTATCACGTGTCCTAAAAAACATTTCTTCCCCATTGTAATTAACTACGTTAAGTGTCGGCTGTATTCTTGTTTCGTTCAGTCCGATTAGTTGATTGTATCAAAAGACCTGGGGGCGCAGTGGCTCAGTGGTGGAGGTGCCGCAGTGACACGCCGGCCCGAATCAGTTCGCGGCCGCCCCCCAGGCCTACCAAGCCCGCCATCCCTCCGGGGTGGTAAATTGGTACCAGAGGAGTCTGGGTAAGATAACTGGCACTGACTTGGTGAAGAGTGGTCAACTCAAGTCATGTATAGACCAGGCACGCATTCAACCACCTCCACGATATCACGTTGAACATGGATGCGGGGGCGCATCCCACCACAAGGAATCGATCAACGCCAAAAATCATCTTATCTTATCTTATTATCAAAATACCTATCCGCTTCCTATTTCAACGTCAACGATCGTGCGTTGTAGGTATATTTTCTTTCAGGATTAGACAGGCTACTTTAGTTCTGAGATTTCAGTAGCACTTCCGTAGTTGAGTAACCCAATTCCGCTGTTTCATATATTTAATGACACAGACATATGGACTTTTTACTGCTTCTTACTGTGTCGTGTAATTGTGCCCACAGTTAGCTTGCAAAACTTTCCCACACAAGCTATATGATGTTACTTATTAGCATCGCAGTCTATTACAAAATGGAGCTCATTTATTTGAGGCGGCCCCTTGCGCAACACCTTCTATCGCTACAATTTCCGATTGCAGATTTTTTGCAGTATCGACGTGCAGTAAGTAATTTTCATAGACATAAATACAAGTACGGCCGTATGCATGAATGTATCTTTATGCATGCAGAGGACAACACTCAATACAGCGCAGCAATATCGTAAATCCACTCCTTGAATGCATCCGCTTCTAAACGCAAGTGGAAGGCCACTTTTCATTGGCGATTTACTCTTTATTCGCCACTTGAAGTGGCACCATGTACCCTTGCAACTAACCGACTTGAGATCTTTCAAAAACGGATATACGTGGATTAGACTTTTCACTGCCTATATTTCTCCAGCGATATTACTACTGATTTGAAAAGAGAGGTTCGACAAAGTGATACTATTAACCTCAAGTTACTGAAACTCGTCCATCAAAACGTTATAAGAATGAATATCTAAATATGCATATTTATAGTAAATGAGTACACAGTAATACTCAAATTATATTAATTTTAGTTCCAGAATCAGTAATGTCACCGGATTAGAACTTATTGAAAAGAAATGAATGGGTTGGTTTTAGGATGTATATATATTCAGCGAAGAGGACAGCGAATGCGAAATTCCGAGGTCACATTTTTGTAGCATTGTTCTTCCTGTCTAAATGGTGAATTGAAAAGGATAATGTAAATATATTATATATATATATATATATATATATATA
>KN716505.1:112104-124502 GCA_000816705.1 Dictyocaulus viviparus
TATATATATATATATATATATATATATATATAAGGGCAAGATAGGTAGCCTAGGATAAGAAAACCGTGTAGAAGATAATTAGGCGTAATTCAAAGCGTCACCAGAAAAGTTCAGACAGATCATTATGGTATCCCAATTTATAAAAGAAACTAGAAGACCTAAAAAAGATTGACGATCAGAGTCGCAGCTTAGGCGTCAACCGATCAAAAATTTAATGAGCGAATACCTGGTAAGCATGGGAGATGGGTGAGGGAGAGAACCCCTACTATATATAAGATTCTGTATCCTTCCAATATTTCCTCCATAAAAAATCAAAAATCTAAGATTTAAACCTAACAGTAGTATCACCTTGGTCACGTGTTGTCATCTGCGAACGTTTTTGCGTTAGGAACAGCACGACTTTATCCAGTTCATCATTAATGGAGGTGAGTCTTGAGACCACTATGTGATCAACACACGACACTGCCACTGACTGCGCCGTGGCGAAAACCCTTCTGCTAGACTAAAGCCGGAGTCTTGGCTTTCTAGGATTAGCAATGCATGCTATTCTGGAAATTGTTCACACTTATACAAAAGAAATAAAGTCATTGCCAACCTCTATGAAGAATAAATCAAGAAAGTGTTGCAGTAGTGCGATAGAATCGTCCGAAATGACTCAGTGTCGTACACCTCCAGAATCACTAGAATAACGCTTGACCACATATTGATTAATCGGCTGGCAATGTTTGGGAGAAACTGGATTGGACAGCGTTACTATATCTACTACTCTATTTGTTACGTTGGATTACCTTTATTCTGAGCTCTGAAGTTGACCTGTGCACTTGGAGAAAATTGAGTCTACAACTAGCTTAGAAGTAACCTCACCGACTTACTTGCAAAACTAAGCTATCAGGAGTGTCAGAATGAGAAGCAAAATGTGACAATCCAAAAAGGTTGCAACTATGTAGTCGTAGGCATTCATAAACGAATGGGTTGTAATTTTCTAGAACAGCAGTTTGATTTTAACAACCTTTACTGCAGTAGTATTTTTACTGTGATCATATTAACTGAGTGAATCACACTCATACTTCAGGAAATTCATTCTATGACTTTCCGATTTCTAAAAAACAATTTCAACACAGTCTTCACATCCATGCCTGCTTGCTAGCATCTAACAACGAGCTGCGACCGAAACGCTCAATCCGTCGTGGTGTGGACATTCAATTGGTATTTCGAGCTCCAATTATTTTTCCATGCTCGTCCGTCATTAATTCCGCGCTAAAATTCTGTTTCAATTGTTAAAATTCCTAGGTGGTTCGTCGTGATTTTTATATGAATGTGAACATGGCATTGTTATCGAGATTCTTTCGCTCATATAACAATACTGTCTTCGTGGCACGGATGATTTTTTTTTTCTTTTAGCATTATCATTGTACGTATATGTAATTCTTATAATTCATGTAGTATTGCAAAAGTTTGCTCAGCATAACTTTTTCAAGAGTTAATTGGTTTTGCTCAGAGTATGCAAACCTCTTAAAGATGTATGGCTTGATTTCTCTATTTCAGACCTAAACCTCTTCTCTCTCTCTGCTACTTGAGGCCTAAAAACACCATGGTTCTACCAAGTAGGGCGACGACCAAGGTCAGAATGTCAACAAAAGGAGCTTTGAGAAGATCAACTTTGAAATTCCGGTCATTGAGACTAGGGAACGGCAAACGGTATGATCTTCAATAGTTCGGTTCCATTTGCGATTATTTTTGGACGCGTTGTATAACTCACGTCATGTTTATATCATGTTGAAATTATGGTGTAACCTAGAAGTTTTGCAACACCGCTTTACCATGAAGCAGATGGCGTTTTTACGTCTATATCGCTGCCATCAATGCAAAACTTATTGTTTCCTTTACGAAAACTCCAAGGTATGATTTCCTAATGGAGTCGTGGTAGAACTTTGGTTTAGACTTATTAAAAGAAAGGTATTACCATCGATAATGGTGCTACGTCAAGTAATCGAGTTTGGTTGGTTTATCAATCTTATATAAAACGTAAAAAATGCTAGAATGAAAAGGAAATAGAAATTATTTATCTTCAAATTTCTAATGTTCCACTCTCTCCTTTATTTTTTGCTTTCTTTGGGAAACATATTGATTTCATATTGCCTTCCAACTAAGAATTCGATCTTGGAAGATTAAATTCGTACTACGTGAATACCTTATAAATATATTATTTTTTATAAGTTCGGAAATCGCAGCGTCTTTCTGTGGTACGCTTTTTAAAAAGGCGAACTAGTTAATTGTGGTGGATTCATACAATGCTTGCTATTAGGGGTATGGTGCTGGTTTTACTTTGTTCTCCTTTGGATCTAGTTCGAACATTCGATTACCGATGAACTGTGATGCGGTGTGTTGGTTTTCGATGTGTCTTATGTATTACTGGTGTCTTATGTATTACTGTAAACAGTGATGTTTGATTTTCTAAGATGATTTGATGTGGCTCTAGAAGGATAAGGTGGTGCAGATTAATATGTGTTTTAGACGCCGTCAATCAAGTGTCAACGTAACATCTGGTTCTTCATCAAGTAGTGAATTAGTCGTCATGAGGATTGGGAAAAAACAATTGCTTTCACAGGTGAAGTGTATCATCAATTTGATATCCGAAAAAATGATTTGTTCTATGTAGTGGAAGGAGGTAAATGTCAACCACATAAATTAATGTTTAGAGCAACATTGGCTTGGAGAACCCGTTAGAACTGGACGAAAAGAAATTTGATTTGCAGTAAGGAAATTCATTGTAATTTTTTCTAATTTCGAATGTGTTATTATTGTAAAATTTCAACCCCTCGATTTTCTTTCCATTTTAGTAACTTGCATGTTTCCTAATATAGATAAGAGTCTGGTTTTCCACTTCATGAATTACAACAGCCTCAGTTTCTGTTTTTCTCAGGGAGACTGATTATTGATAAGTTTATAACACAGGAGGATGCTTTTAGCACTTAATATGTGATTTTGACGAGTAAGCATGTGCTGAAAACGAATAACTTGCTCATTGTCTATAATTAATTCTTTTTAAACTTCGATATGCTGTGGAAAGATTTTTGGATTTGATTTTGTGTAAGTATTTAAAACTTTAGCCGTGGGTTTCAAGTGAAAAGAAATTAATAATGGTCATTGAAACTTACATAAGTAGCATGAGCGTTTATCCATTCTTCCTGGCATAGGTTCTGACCCTAGCAAAAAATTTCGATTGCCCCACTGCACTAAATTATACAGCATTTATGTGGCTACACATAAGGTAGGTAAAGCTCTACTTAGTTTTTTTCTTCAAATGCATATGGTCATTTTATAACCATTACCTGCGCATGTTTTATTGCGCAGTTTTCAGTCATTAAATTCATAACCTATGTAAGCATTATTTACGTGGTTTTTAGTGGCTTCACCTTTTCTGTCAATCTTGTGCATAATGTAGCATGCAAGTTATAATATAGTGCATTGTAGAAATTAATAATTTTTGTTTAATGTGTAGCTGAAATGTCGCAGTAGTATTTTGTCTATCAAAATGTGGCGAAATATCTGTCAAAAGATTGCTTTTCTAAATCTCTTTCACAGGAGTTTACTTTTAAAGTACTGTTAGTAAAATTTATTTTTCTTTTCTTTTGCAGTAAATTACTATTGCCGTGTAATTTCAAAAGCAAAATATGTGTTATTGTCTTCAAATTCAGTGCAGCGTCAAGTAGTGACCTGTTTTGAATTACTTAAATATTTTCTCATGTCAAAACAGTGGGAACTGCGAAAATAGCACATAGGTTATGCGATGATATAGAACTATTGCTTTTGTGTATAAGTAGAAATAGACTATTTATACTTAGTATTCACTAATTGGCATATTCTTGTTCCAATTTGCTTACTATGTCCCCGTGTTAGCTATTATTTCTAAAATACTTGTTCTTTCAGCTCGGACGATCTGTTTGTGCAGCTTCCTGACAAAGTGAAGTCTGCTTTGTTACTTTTCCGTCGGATTTTAGTTAGAAGTAACGGGAATATTGATCCGTTCCCATATGGTATGTTTTAATTAATTTTGTATTTGAATAACTTTAGTAATCAGATTCTATTGTGTCGTATTTTTCTTTAAGATCAAAATGAGTTCGGAAAATACGAAGACGAAAGTTCTATTTCTGATCTTCCTTCGCTTTCTCAAAGAACCATACATGCTTTGAAAAGTTATAGAAATTCAATAGCAAGAGTTTGTAATATGGCAAGTTGAATGCTGACTTCTTTGAACTGAAACCATATATTAACCATTTTCCAAATTAGCTTATAAATGCGTCCGATTGCATCAATTGCATGTTCGGAAATGCATCTAATTTTTTTTTTTTGGAATTGTTTTCAAATGTTTTTCATTGTATTATTTTCATTCATGCTATTAAGGATGGTAATTCGTTGATCGACTTTAAAGAAAACGTTCTGTATAGTAACTGTAAAACAGGTAATCATTTGTAATATTTTAAAGTTCATACATGCAATTTCCATACCATATGTTTCAAGGTGTTCTTTTTCGCTTTTTAAAATTGAAGTAGCCATGTTAAAACTCGTGCATTGTCAGAATTGCTCATGCTTTATGATGATAAACGCAGTAAATAGATTGACCATGTAATTTCAGCACATGAAATTGGAGAATTCTCTTTACCGAAGCCTGATGCCATTAACGGAGGAAGAAGTCAATTTCATGTTGATAAGCAAGATTTGAACGTGGTAAATAGAATGTTTGTCTTTTTTATAATTCACAAACTTTATATACCATTTTAGGAGCCCTTGTTTGCTTTGGGACTATCGCCAGCTCAAATTGATCGTTGGTTGTTGTATTTCTGATGAACGTGTTATAAGTAATATTTATTTTTGTGCAATTTAAGGGCTAATAAATTCGCCGTTGTGGACTCCGGTTTCCATAGAAATGAATGAAGATGATGCGTCTTGTCAAAATGCGGAAACAAACATATGTAAGGAATTAACTGCAGCAATTTAAAATTAATAGGGATGCAAATTAATTTTCGCATTCCTACTGTACTAGTGTGTTAGCAATTGAAATATGCTGGACATCGGCTATGGATGGTCAAAGTTCTACGCTAAACCTAACATTATTGAGGCAAACCAAAATCTCATGAGAAGCCAGTGGAACAGTCTTGGGAAGTTGCTGTAATATTGCGTCCGCAAGTTGTGAGATATGTGCGTTTTTTTAATGGGCAGAACTGTACTATTTCTGTTAAGAACTTATTATTTTCGTAGTATTACAAATGCAAACTTTTTGACATAAACGAGGTATTATCCGGTACGATTTTAATTCTTATGGTCGGTCGTACTTTCATTTCTAGCCCAATGGATCGACCGAAAAAGAATATAAGGTCATATGGAAGAACTGGCCGTGGAATGATTGCTGGAGTTTATCCCCACACCATTTCGATGACGGTTACAAAAGGGCTAGTTTTTTCTATAGTTTTGTAATTCGATTAAGAAAAGCTTCACTAACAAGTTTTTTTTTTCATTTTTAACTATTTAAGATTTTTCTCCAGATTTTCGCCGCAGATCTACGTGAACGATTAATAGTACAAATGGCCTCTTGTATGCAGCAAAAAGATAAACAAAAATTCAATGAATTATTTCCTTATTTCCACAAACGTCATGATTATGAAGTTAGTGGTACTCACTACTGGTTTCAGTTCATCACGTTTATATAATAATCTGCAGAGCTACCACAGAGTACAACTTCGCTTATTTGAACAATCTATTAATGACGATCTCGAAGAATTAGATATCGCTCCTATATATTTTGAAAATTGGACTAATGATGAACGTGCGAGTGTCAATATCAAGGCAAGGATATATGTCTTTCATTGTTTATTTTCAAGTTTAACTTTTTATGTTTCAAAATTCTTAAGTTTATGCATTAAATGGTTTGGGAAATTTTTGAGGATTGTTATAAAATCACTACTATAAAAAACTACTCTAATAACACTAGTAGTAGTTTTGACGGATCTTTTTCTTAAATAGGTCAGTAGCCGTTCGATTGTAATGTTAATTAGCATGATCCCATGCGGCAAATCGCAAACTATAGGCGTTCTTGTGCTTGGTTTGTGACATAAGTGCATCAAGTGTATGAATTTCTCAGTCCTGCTAATGTGGATCGATTCATACCTTTTCTGTGTACATAGATCATCTATTCATCCATGTTTATGTGCGCGAGATATATTTTGTACGTTGATTCTGCCAAAAGCTTACAGTCGAACAACTGTGAAACATATCTGGGAGCAGTTAAAAGTCTCCTTTAATAAATAAGCTCTAGTTCATTTCGTTATAGTCTGTCATGAGTACAATATCCAATGTTGTAGGAAATTTCTGCAAGTTATGGAGGTGTTAGCCGCAAAATGTATTTTGGAAAAATAAGCATTATCATGATGGTACTCAATGTTGTGTTGAATCTCAAAAGCAAACTAGATTGTCTAAACGTTAAAAGACTAACCATAAAATAATACATACGCTTGCAAACGAATCGTGATTGAAGAAGTTTCAGTGGAGACTAAGAAGATGAAGTACGATGTCATCCTAATGATTTGAACTGAGACAGACAGTATCAACCGTGCACTGTATATTGTGGCGGAAAAAACTCTTTTCTAAAATATACGGTAACGGAGGTGTCGTTGTGTGTGTGTTGGATTGAGCCATAAAATCAATTTATTTGAACAGGCAACCCCACAGCAATGAACACCGAAAATTTTACGGGCTCAGGGTGGTGAATTTCGTCGCCAACGCTACAGCGTTGCACTACGACGAAGATGAAATAGAAGCATTCTATATAGACTTGTAGAGGTTCCTAAGAGATGACTACATATTCACCAAGTCATCGTTGTTGATCATAGCTACAAGATTGTTGTAATGAACAGATAGCTATGAAAATTCCTCGCTGATGGCTCCATACCAAGTGGAATGATACAGAACACTTCTCGTGAGATGAAACATTTGACACTTCACAACGTCGTTGCTTACAATTCACTAAAATAACTTGAAAAGACTTGTAAACAGCGATTTAAACGAAAACACGATTTATTATGTTAGTATAAACAACTAAAAGCTTGGATACTACCTATGCAGAATGAAAGGATCATGCGTATTAAAATGCGCTGTTAAAGAAAGCAAAGCTAAGCCTTTTCCGTGTTGCACAGGTGAGAAATTTCAAAAAATCTCACGTCAGCGATAATATTCCAGAAATATAGCTGTATACTTTAAACTACCTAAAATTAGGTGGGTTCGAAATGTCTGTGTTTGATGACTAGTGGTCAAAAGATGTAAGCGATTGAATATTCAACGCAAACAGGAATGTTACCAACACAGTAGTGATCCAGAAGTAATGAAGCTTTTTGAAGGCGAAGTGGTCATGTTAGTGAAGAGAGTTTTTATTCTGAGTGGATCGCATTTGTCATTATTTGAATGGTAGTGAAAACCTTTCGCGTTTTTTTTTTCATTTCTGCCAGATATCTTCAGACTTAGTGGGTGGATGCTTTCAATATTCAAATTTAATTTTCCAACTAGTTTTCACATTTTATTAATCACATCAACTATATTTGTGATTGTTATGTTTTGTATAATAATATTTTTTTCTAGATAATAGTATTTTATTCTTTTTCAGTACTTAACAAAGTGCGTTATGTCATTTTCGAACTATCGTGAAGCGGAAACAGTCGGTCAGGCATTGCGTTTACAATATCCTGAAGATGCAGCAGGTTGCGATTGTAAAGACGGACGCTGTACAACATTTTGTCCGTGCGTCAGGGTTTGTTTTGTAATGAGTCTCGAAACATTACAAAATTGAAAACATCAAACATAAATTTTGTTTTTCTCGACACTACAGTAAATGAGGCTTATTACGGTAAATTATTGGTTAGTTCATTTAGAACATTTAGCAAAGAAAAGCATAATAGAGAAAAGGGATTTTTCTCCATTAATAGCTTAGGAAGCGCATGACGCTGTGCTAGAGGTGGTACAGTGATCCGCAGCCCTGAATCAGGTTTCGGCTGCTTTCAAAGCAAGCAAGCACTTAGCAAGCCCCTGCAGGGTCGATAAATTGTTAGTAGAGAAATTTGTGATCAGTAACGATGACTTGACGTTGAGTGACCAGCTCAAGTCACGCCACGTTGAACACGAATGCACAAGGCAACAGGGATTGACCAACGCCAAGCTTATTGTTGAATCCAAGTTCGCTGGCTGTGTCATGTATAATGTCAGTGCCGTTCGCTCTCACAATGTATTTTTGACTCAGTTAGAGACCTGTAGAAGATATAAGACTTGGTTTTTTGTGAGTGTACCTAGATAAAGTAGATCGAATACGTGGATACATTGATTCATGCAGACGTAGCTCTGTGACGCCTAATACTACTACAATGTGCAGCTCCTATTTCTGAATTATTTTAACCAATTTATTGGAACATGTTAATTAATACAAGTTGAAAGTTGTTTTGCTCATACAGTTTATGCTCTTTACACTCAGTCAGCTTCGTAGAACGATGCGAACTTTTGAATAAATCTTGTTTCTAAAATGTGATGATATTACTATGTGATTTTTAGATCATTCTATATTTACTTGTCATGTTAAACAGGTATTGGGTCGTGATCAAATTCGGATGCGCAGTACTGGAAAGGTTAATGTTGAGAAACTTGGGGATGCTATCACAATAGGATGTGGCACCACTTGCTCGTGTACCGTTGATTGCCCAAGTAGATTCGCTGAGGTATAGCTATATTAAAGAAAACTATTTATTTTTTTGGTAAAGCAAACGCAGTGGTTGTATAAATTTCAACTATTACTAATTAAATTATTAAAGATAAAATAAAACAATTATTTGGGTTAGTCAGCATTTGCTACGAGATGCACCTACACATTCGCATTCGACGCGATATTGTGGAAGTGATCAAACTTAAACATGAATGATTCAATATATGCGTAGATTGTGTGGTAATTTGAGTTGAGCACTTTTTACCAAGACAGTACTGTTTATCCTTTTCAAATCTCTTTGGTATCAATATACTGAACCCGGAGGATGGTAGATTTGCAGATGACTGCTAACCTCACGACTCTGATTTGGATCTGTGTGTCTTTGTAACTACCTCCATCATCACCGCATGCATCTCTTAATATCAATTGTTAAACTATATATCTATATATTGCTACGGAAGACCTTTCATTACATTTATTTTAATTGTTCTGTTTTCAGAAAGGTCGGAGGGTTCCACTAGTTGTGTTGTATACAGTAAGTAAAGGATGGAGTGTATACACTCCTCAAATTATTTCACAGGGAACATTTCTTGGTACATATACAGGAGAGGTAGGATGAGTTTAATTTGAAAATTGGATCTTTTAAATAGAAATGAGTAATGTAGTGAAATTTGTGATGAGTTTTTCAGTTCCCTTCTTGTTGTTCATTAAAGGAGTCAAAATATTATGCTGCGATATTTTATGTGCCATATTAGATCAGCTGCATAAATATATATAAATTGCATGTGACCCCGCTTAATTATATGTATGTATGTATATTTATATATATATATATATACTTTTTTTTTAAAGATAATGCCTTTGTGTTCGGCGATTGCCAAAGGACTTCCAACCACTTACCAGTTCACCAATATTGTGCGTGATTTCAATTTTGGAATTTTATTTTGAAAAACTGGCGTTTTTAGTTATAGGGAAACTTGAGCTCAGTGAAATCTTACTCATTCTATTACCTAATTTTAGCACCAGATACCCGGAACGAAACAGTATGTTGTTGATGCTTCGCGGGTAGGAAATGAGACGCGGTGGGCTCTCTGAGAATTTGTTTTTCGTTTGCTTTTTTGTTCGTGTTGCAGTAAAGGTTTTTTTTTACTAATTTTCAGATATTTTAATCATGCTTGTGGAGATTTCGCTAACCTAAAAGCAGTGTCGCTACTTTCCCGCGGTAATTTGCTAACTAATAATATGATTTTCTTCACTAAACGCACTGTTTCTCGAGGTTAGCTCATTCTTCCATTGGTATCTTTTACTGTTTTTGAATTTTCCGTTTACAAAGCCTGAAAAACGTAATTGGTTTTAGTTGGTTTATTTCATGCTGAATTTTATAGGGGAAGAACTTACATTCTCGTATCGCGCTAAAGACGACGAGAAACAGAGGATTGGTATGCGATGTTTGTGAGTTTCCCTTTTTTACATCAATATTACTTAATGTTTTCAGATCAATTTACATCATTTAGTGATCGTTAGTTCTTATTATTACTATTTGTTTGTCTTGTACACAGGTCTCATTGTTTTGACTGTTTAAAAAAGTTGTTTGTAAAAAAAAAAAGAAAAAAAAAGGTTTGTTGGAGAACTTTGTTTCGCACCCAATGTTACAGTTTTTTCTAATTATTGGCTTAAATTCCGTTAATTTATTATGGGAGGGGATTTTGCGGTGATATTATGCTTATGGCAATATTTTACTATTTCAATTAAAAAGTTGTAAAAAAATAATGTAATATGGGTTGGGATTGTTTTCAGATGTACGCCTGGATGTCAGACTCTCTTATAATGACACTGGATGACTATGCTGTACTTTCCTTTTTTAATCGAGTTTCTGAAATTGGATGTATTTTTGTATTGTATTTTATTGTGTTTTTAATTGTATTTTTCTTTATACATTCTGCAAAGGAATGAGATAGCTCCATCTTAAAAAAGGGGTCTATGGTTACCTACTGTAGGGATAATTAAATGTACCTTTGTCACTAATTTGTTTCATTTATTCTTTTTGTTATAATACATATTTATGATCTTATGATCTCGTTCAATGCTATTTTGAGCTCTGTTAAAGGAAATTCCCAAGGGTTTAATAGCTCTAGTAGCTGTTCTCTCTGTTTGCTGTATAATATTATCGTTTGGGCTACTTGTGCCTATAAGCCGTGTTTTTCGTGATCATTTGCTCACATATTTTTTGAATAAGTGGTCTCATATTTTTTGTTTTGTAAACTAAATTAATTATTTCTCTAGGATAAAAAATTATTAAGATGTGGCATTTCATCAAACATGTATGGAGCAAGATGATACCAAAATTGATCAAAAAGATGACTTTTGCATGATATAATAAATGATTATTCATACTTTACATCTGGAATAAAATTTGTATGGATGCGAAGTAGAATTTTTAGTCATTGAGAAATTCCAGAACTTTGAAAGCATGCAAAGTATGTAGCAAATCTTGCTACTTCCCATCCATTCACCAATAATAAACCACCTCTCAATATAATGATAATTATGATCCTACATATTATCATACATATCATTCATAACACTATGATAGGATCAAAGTATAAGAGGGGTTTAGCCCTTCAACTTTACTTTATTCACTTCCCTTTACTTTATTCCTTTACATCACTGGACTGGACTTCACTCTGCCTCTATTTCCATTTCTCCACTCTATTTGTTGGACCTCATCATACTTCTGCTCTTCAATCGACTCTCCTATACCTATCCTCACTCTCTCTCAGGAAAGGACTCTTTCTTCTACAATTGTTTTGTATTCGTATCGCTATCGATACGATATTTTCTATTCTTTCTATTTTATATAAACCATTCGGCTACCGAACCCGAGCCAACATAAAGTATGTCTTAGTAAAATTTGCTTGTAATAGAATTTTATGTCCTATAGATAATCGTTCTAGCGCAGCGATGGACTGGTTACACTCCTCATCGGTGGACCCTCGTAAGAAATAGTGAATTTGCGCATAAGTAAGTCTTGCAAAATCTCACTGAATATAGAGCATTACTAATTAGCGGGAGTGTACTAGGTAATCGTATGCCCATCTATAATTTGCTTTTCTTTGAATTTGCAGTTTGTTTTCTAATATGTGTTCTATCATCTGCTTTATGTACATAATATGAAAAGCAAAGATATGCGAGAAGGCAAGATATGTGAGATATGGATTTATTAGGTGCGAAATTTATTAATTCTGAGTTGCATGTTGTTGAGATGTCATAAGATAAGTGGTCTGAGCTTCGCGTATGTTCTTTGCTGTTAATTGGCAGAACTTACAGGCTAGGTACAGTTGCCCCAAGATATATATCGAATCTTTTTCAACTATTATAAGGATTCATAGTGGTATGTCATTTTGCAGTAATATAACAATGTCTGTAATTATGATGAGTTGGCCGCAAAACCCGGAACCTCAAGCGGGAATTAACCTCACTGTCAGATATCCGGTCTGCAGTGCTTATCTCTTACACTACCGAAGCCCTCTCTCTACAACCACTTGATGCATCACTTATAGTAGGTAAGTATTTTATCAACACTCGCCCGTTAACTAGTACTATCTGGTGAGCTGATATGAGGTTTGAGACCAACCCAATTGAGCATAATTACAGACATTGT
>KN716506.1:17309-33727 GCA_000816705.1 Dictyocaulus viviparus
AGAAGAAGAAGAAGAAGAAGAAGAGGAAAAAACGAGTCCTTGAGGAAAAAAAACCGGCTTTAAATGTGAACAGCTTAAACTGATTTGTCTAAAATACACCGTTCAGCTTGCTAACGAACAGAAGTGGATTCTCATTACGTTCAAGCTGTTCAGATATTCGAACGGCTGAAGAAGTTGTACTTCTTCAGCGAATATGCCTTAACATTCTACGTTACTAAATTATTCATTCAACTAACTGCATTGCAGCTTTCTCATAGCTTTTTTTTCCCTCATCTCCTCATCTATTACAATATGAAAATTTTTGCACTAAATTGATATCCGCACATAATTTTATTCAATTGGAACACGAAGGAGCAGAGAGGAGAAAAAAAAACAAGAGGCACTGAGTACTAAAGGTGTAGAAAAACGAGGTGAAAAAAGTGTTAGAAAAGAGTTACACTGAAAGCACTTAGAAACTGAAGAGGCTAATTGCCTAATGATTCCTCTTTCTGCTTTTCCTACCTAATCAATACTAATGTAATAAATACGAGCTTACAGACCAAAAATAGCATTCACTTTTTTTTAAATACTAATAAAAAACAATACAGTAATCCTGAAAACACATTAATTTTTGATCTCCAAAATGCTTACGGGTTTCAAATATTGTAAAAATTATATACTTAAATTAAAACGCTCAAAAGAATCATTCAAATTAGTTTACATAGTAGAAATATTAAATATTTTTTCAAAAATTATCTTCTTTAAATTAGCATTGTTTTTTTTTTCTAAAAATTATTCTTAATAATTTTTGACCAGTTTTATTGAAAATAAATAAACATACAAATAAAAATATGAAAGGTTTAAGTGATTTGATGAAAAAGCTGAATTATACAATATTAAAGCCTGATGAAAAGCTTTATAAGTAAAATTATTAAACATTATTGAATTTCTTAATTAAATATTCATAGATGAATATTTTAACTAAAAATATTATATTTAATATATTAATAGTAATTCTTATGTAATATTATGATTATTACTGTAATATTTACCGTAACCCATCTGTTGATAATTTATTTAATGTGCTTATATAAAATACCATAAGTGATTAAAGCAGACTAATTTGTATTGATTCAGGTTGTGTCTAAGATTACGGTAGTATATTTATACCTCCCAAATTTGTTTGTTTAAATTGAGTATCGTTATGATCTCTTATCAGTATTCGATTACTCAGAGTATCAAAAAAAAGTGCGTCAATCTATATAGGGTCTTTTTCTTCGTTTTTTTTTCTATTTTTTGAATATCTATATAACATGAGGTCACGTTAAGAACGAAAAGCTTAGCTTTTTAATGACCTCCTGCTCAGTGAATATGAGGAGTGAACACGAAGAATACCTCCATATTGATCACTTCTATGACATCAAAGTATCAGAACACAAAAAGATTATCAGCGATATTATTTGATAGCCTCGTTCTTGTGATATGAGTGATAAACTTTTTTTTTCCCTCACTACAAAAACGATCAGCTAAATTTTCTCTATTACGTCAAAACGTAGCCGACTAACTTTATGATAAGCTTTTTCAGCTATAAACAAACGATTACGGTGAAAAAGCAGAAAGAGTTATAGATGAGTTCCATATTCATTTTAATTTTTATCAAAGAGTTCATATTTGCGAAAAACTAAGATGACCAGCTGATTTACCCTCAAAAACAGGAATGAAGCCTTTTTCTTGATAGATACATTTACTATTCGTTGGTTTATTAGAGTTAACAAATGAAGTAGGCTAATATAAGCTTTTGTTTAAATCAGTCTTGTTGGAATACGCTTACGCATTTGGGTTCAACGTGATGTCGTTGAGGTGAACGAGTTCCAGCCAGCCTCATTTGCACAATGCACCAGCTAATAGCTGAGTTGATCACTTTTTACCAAGTCAACGCTTCTTAACTTTCGCAGATTTTCCTGGTGCCAATTTGAGGATAGTGGGTTTATTGGGCTTGAGGGCGGCTGCCGTACGCACGTGTTCACTCATTCACTCATGCGAATCACTGCGGCACCTCCACTATTACTTTACTCGTTCCCTTTTATTACCACAATCCATATAACTTAGTTAACATAATTAAAGCTCTTAGAGCTCTTGAAAGTATCATGAATTTGTATAGAATCAAAGGAAAAACGTTCAGAAATCGGAGGACAAGTGATTGAGGAAGAAAAAAGTTTGATAAATAAAATTTTGAATAAATAAAAACAATAAAAAACAAGTACACATTGAAAAATTTGAAGCAAAATTAAAAAAAAACACAAATCACGAAAAACCGCAATATCAATAACGAATCGAATTTCTCGGAAGCTTCATTCTTTTAAACCGAGTAATTTCCGTTAATTACCATTGATTGGACTCATTAGATTGTATATGTGCTAGTTGCCCTCAGGCAATTATTCAATATGATATTGCTTTTGTAGCTTTTTTTCTAATTGAATTAATCGATTGAAATTGAAAAAAAAAATCGTGTCGACAAAAATGACGAAAATCGTCAACGATATTTTCCAGTCGATTCTGGAATACTCAAAAAAAACACAAGGAAACTTTTCCCTCTTTTGTTGTAGTCGAAAAATCAATAACGACCTCAACTATTCAGCTTTGATAAAAACACAATACGAATAAATTGTTGTATTAAAAAGTTTTCAAAAAAAAAAAAAAAAGAAACGACAACAATTCAACATTATTTCTGAGATTTAGTTCAATATAATGATGTTCTTCTCAAAAATTTTCTTATAAAATATATTTTTTTATAAAGAAAAAAATCGATTTTACGAAAAAAAAAAATATGGCCAGCCTACTAATCGATAAAGAACGAAAAAAAAGCAAAAAAAACTATTAAAATTATCTGTTATATTCAAATATGGCTTTTTGTAGAGAAAAATGCTCTACTATTGATTGGCCAATAAACTTATTGATTTAACCTTTTCATATAAATATTGATCTTATTGATTGAATAAATTGATTGGCCTTCATGTTATCAATATAGATTTATTTTCGTTTTCTAACAGTTGATCACTTTATAAAGTTTTCCTCTAATGCAGTGAAAATTTCTACTGTTCAGCATTTTCCTTTGTGAATTTTTCAAAGAGGAGAAAACATTGACCTCATTCTTATTGAGGCAAGAAATCCTTCTCATCTTCCTATCTACTAATTCATGACTGCTTAAATCTCATCATCATTTGTAGAATACCCTTATCCTCGTCATTTTCCTCAACATTATTCATATTGTTCACAATTTGTTTTGTTAAGTGATTGAGGGCAAATAGCACCACTGCGATAAACTTGATATTCTCGGAAATGATAGAAACCTCAAAACACCCTCACTACAACATCACGTCAATGCAAAAATTCTATTAAGCAAACAAAATGTCGAATATGAAGAAATTTTGCTTCGGATTTTAATTGTGACTCATGAAACCTCAATGAAAACATAAACAAGAAGCTGAAATCCGCAAAATAACGACAAAGAATCAGAATAAAGCGTAAATGTGCAAACGAGTATAAAAGCCTAGTAGATCAAATTGATGAAAGCATGTGAAACACAATCAATCAATATTGAGAATTTTTCAACTGTAAAAAGATAACGACTGTAGTTATCGTTGTAGGAATCAGTCTTAAAACTTCTAAATTTTTTAATTTTGATATAAATAATAGAAAAAAATTACTACTTTGTTTTCTTAAGTGTTGTTTTGTTAAAGCTTAACATTATTCCATTTTGATACCGATAGTTTAGTTGTATTATAAATATTATGAAAAAATGTTTAAGCTTAAAAATCGAGAATTAATAGAAACTTTTTGAGGAAAAAAAACTATTGGCTAACTCGTCAAACTCTCTCCGTTGATCTCGCAGACCTCTTTTGACCATCGAAATTTGCATGCATAATTATAGTACAGGAAAACTTTATTTTTTTTTTTCATTTCATTGAGGAAATGGAAAATTGCCCTCACATTTTCGGATATAATTTTGAATTTTAACTACAATCACCATAAGTACTTCGACATTGTCGAAACGACAATTTTAGTAGTAACGTCGAATTTTTTTTTCCGCGATAAAAAATAGACAAAATCGATCGACGATCGATTATCGATTGTGATTGGTCGCGTTATGTTCTCAATACCGTAATCCTAATGTTTAATTTGAACAGCGTTATTTATGTATTTATTTAAAATTCGACTATCGTCAGCTTACTTCATCTTAAATGCAATAAAAATCATGCATATTGATTAGATGACAAATAATGGCAGAAAAATAAATAGATTAATAAACAACAACAACATCAACAACGAAACATCAGAATAGGTTAATTTATGTAATATGAGGTAGATGACGTCAACGATATGTATTATACTGAAGTAAAATTAAATAAATAAAATATCACAATGACGTCATTGTGTTTGATATTGTTCTTGTGATATTTTTTTTTTGTATTCATATAATTTGCTTTAGAATGAAGAAGTTTAATGAAATTATTCGAAAAATCAAGCTTGATCTTTGGTCTAAATAAACCTATTATTTACGAAGTTTTTTTGATCTGCATTTTTTTTCTTCTACATCATAATAATATTACTAACAATAATTATAAAGTTAGTGATAGTTTTAGTAATAACAATAATAATAATAATAATAATAATAATAATAATAATATAAAAACATTTTAAATTTTTTTAAAAACTGCCTTTAATTAATTAAATACACTATAGTTGATATGAAAATAATTGTCAAACGACTTGATATTGAGTTAAGTTTCCTCAAAATGAGTTAAAAAAAAACTTTTTCTTTTTATCGACTAAAACTGTTAAATTCTTAATATTCTTTGAGAAAAAAAAAAGCGAGGTTGGAAAATTCTCCTCTCTTTTATTGATTCTAATTGAATCTGTTTAATAATATAGACAAATTAAATAAAAGGAAAAATCGTTCAGTAATATTTTTTTCTTTTTGTTTAAAAACATAAATCCGTCAGTGTTTTTTTTTCTTAGTTTTATTATATATTAAAAAATTTCAAGCTCAATTTGTGCATGTTTGTGTTCAAGAAAAAATTCATTTGAGGTAGTTTGTTCATCATAATATCAACTCATAATGTTAATAGTTATACACATTAAATATTTATTGATTATATCCTCAAACTCATTGCATCGAAGCTTATTGAATAGCCAAAAGTTAAAAAGCTGCACGAAAGAGAAAAAAAGAATTTCTTTTAGCTTCTCTTATTCGGTTGAAAATATAGTAGATCAAATATAATCGATTGATACACACACCTGAATTTGACACGATGTTAAATAGTAACAAGTAAACAATTTTGAGTCGTCCCATACAAGGTCATAGCTTGACCATTGACGATGATAATAATAATAGATCAAGAACTTCACCAACAGCCTCACTCGACACGAAACTCTCAAAAATCACCTCCAACTGAAGAAAGTAGGCGGGCGAACGACTATGATGAGGGGGCGGAGCAAGTGCAGATTAATTGACGACGAGTCGCTGCTACATGTGTAACCAACCACTACTACAATGTATTCAATTACTAAAATCAGAAAAAATGAAAAAAAAAGCTAAAGGGAGGAGCTAGTATAGTAAGCAAGAAAGCTGAAAATCGAAAAATTCGCTAGGAATTCTCATTAGTTCGCTAATGAGTGCAATTCGAGGATATGAGGCTAGATCACCAACTATATCACGAAATTATTACTTTCTTCTAGCTACTTATTATTCTGTAAAGTTGTTGTCAAGCAGATCCCGACCAGTGATAAGGACAATCACTCTTCTGGTTACTGTAACAGATATGATATAAACTCGAGTAGCTGAATAAAAGCTTAATTGGTTCCAAAAAAAAAGAGAAAGGAGAAGAACCACAATAGAACTTTCAAAAACTGACGAATTTGTAGAATTCTCTATTATCATGATCTACCACATCGATCAATAGAAATTTTGACCTTGTATATTTGACAAAAATAAAGTTGTCTGTACATTATGTGCTAAGATCTTTCTTTTGATGGATGTTTCATAAAATCTATCACATATATTCTTTAGAGATTTTAACAATCAGAATATTTCAGATGAACGAAAATTCTTGAATGTTCATCCAGTGTGATGGAATGATTCTGAATAAACTGGACAGATCGAGAACATATCGTAGCGTTCACAAGTTCTCAGGATTGCTGTACTACATGAAGGATTCGTGACTCATATGAAGGGTTCTGGACTCATTTGTGAGTTGCCTTACATTCAAAAAAAAAAGTACTTTTTCATTTGATTATTGATCAATGATTTCCACCAATCACACTTATAAATAATGTTGCACTTTTTATTATAAACAACACGTCAAAATGTTGATACCAATGGATAATTCTTGTAATAATAGTAGAATTTATTAAAAATACACGTAAAAATTATCACTTAGTGTTTATTTGGCACTCATGAATATTTGCATATATGAGTATCACAATGACCAATATGTTGAGTTCACGATCCTCTGTCGATTTCGTACACAACACGATTTTGAACCATGTTTCTTACTGTACGATCATTTAGCAACTGTACATGTACGAAGAAACGTTAATCAGAAAACGACAATGTCGTCACGTTTCCCGTCAAGAAAAAGACTAAGAATAAGGGATCAACATGATTACGTTTAACTGAGAAAAAAAAACAAACAAACAAATTCAAACTTTAACAAAACTACTGTTTTACTGTACGGTCAATGAAGCATACTCAGAACATTCAATGCATTCCGATTAGGTGACACTGTACTTTTTCATAAAAGCCTTTTGCTTCAGAAGAAAAAAGTTATAGTTAACCTCATGATTTCAAATGTAATACGCAAGACTTTTCTCAATAGATCATTTAAGCTGTTCAGAAATTAGACTCAACGTTGATATTTGATAAGATCGACAGTGAGGTACACAACACTTTTATGCAAAGAAACCAGAGGGATAAACATTCTGGAGAAGGATGCTTCATCAATAGTATAATGAGATCAGTTCTTAGCTGTTCTAAGACGGATGTATTACAATCTATACGTGCAATCTAATTAATTAACAGCTTTACTCTACGGTTTAACTTTTGCGCTCAGACTTAACGATATTTCCCATCCATCGAGAAGATACTTTTCGGAACCGCTTCAGAATTTCATCCGTTATTCACCGACTTACCACAAATTTTACGATTCACATTCAAATGTATTTATACATGCATTGCAAAAAATGAATATAATAATTAGAATATTATTAATATTATAAGGTTCTCTATATGTAATTCAATAATAATGAGAAAAAAATCTATTTAGTACTCATGAGAATCATAATGAGAGGATTAAACATTCATTATGCAACGCTTACACGTACTCACCATTCATCCGACTACACTTAACGAGTCGTTTGACTAGTGTTTTAAATTTGTAGAGATCTTCCTGTCGTGGTACTAACTCAACGAAGCTTTGACAGGATCTCTACTTACCATATTGAGAGCAAAAAAGCCTAGTCGATGAGGAAAAATCTGAATAAACATATCTGGATTACAGCAATGGTACTATCATCATATGAAAATACTTATGTTGTACTCCCAAATATTTGTGAAAGGCGTCATCCTTAAACTCTAAAAGAACAACAGAAGTCACCAAAAGATTAACGTGACTACGTTACAATATGAAAATTTTCATACAGTGACAACTGGGTACCAATGTGCATCATCTTAATGTTTATAAGATACTGTTGAAAATAATGCATCAAGTAGATGACCTTACTTGAAATTTCATTATTCACTTTAATATTTGAATGAGAGCGACCTATCTATCCTCAGAGTCTCATATGTGAAACGTATTTGACACCTTGTAAGTTTTTTAGGAGATAAAACACGGATGGACAGATTACTGTAAGCAAAATGCAATAAATAAATAAGAAAATAAGAAAAAGATCGAAAAAATAATGAGATATTCAACAAAGGAGCAATTTAAAAGTAAACTGCTCAGAAATTTAATTATGCACGAACCAAAATATAAGTGGGAAAATCATCAGGTGTCTTTAAACTGCTTTCCAAGTATTACTACTACTACTTCGAGTACTACTAGGCTCATTTTAAATAAAATATTTGTTCCAGATGGCAAAGTGTGTTGAGAGGAAGGTTGGCATACTAGAAACTACGATGACAAAGAGAATCTTGCCATCCACAAAAAAATACTTCTTGATTAGTTAGCCAGAAATCTTTGGACGTTTCTTTACTATCGTATACATTACAGCGTACCAAATTTGTTCCAAAATTGAAAATAACTTTCAAGTCTGTATATTTTAAAAAAAGTAGATTGATTGTAAAACACTTTATGCTCAATTAAAAAAAAACAAAGTAATTAGGTACAAAGAGGATCGAGAAAATATGAAACAAAATCACGTAATTGGCATACTTCATACCTTAACCAATAATAGGAAAAAAGAAAATCAATATGTCTATGTCTAAGTAAACATTTTGGCATTTCGCACTACTACGAAAATGCCAATTTTAATTTAAGTTCAATAAGGTAGAAAAAGACGTGAAATTCCTGGATATACTAAAGGTTAAAGTACGAAGATGACAGAAAAGAAACATACAAAACACGAGGAAAAAATGTGTACATAAACAAGTTTTAAACTAAATAAAAGTAAATCACAATCGCTATATCTAAATAACAAGATCGGAGACATAAATTACCTAGATAGACGGTTGTAAACACTTGGACGAACATCTTCCACGTATTCTATTGCATCAAACTGATCGTCATCTTCTTCCCATATCATATCATCATCTCCAAATTCTTCTTCTTCTGATGGAATGTCTTCTTCAACAAGATACTCAGTAGGAGCAAAGGGCCTCTTAAATACGTCTGGTCTTTATTTAAAAGGAAAAAATCAAATACATATGAATTAAACCGAATACCCAATAACATAATACAAAATTCATGAAAGGAAAACTCTGCCAAACTAAAATTTCATTATTTTATAATTTTATGGAGAAAAGAACTTTACCGCAGCAACTTGACTTGTTCTAATGATCCGTCCATCAGATGTCACCTTTGCCAATCTTGAATGAATGGGTTTGCGACCTGTTCTAGCTGTCCTAATAATAGGGCGACGATTCGCTTCACGTGCTTCACGTAATTTCACAGTTACATGCGGTAGACCACCAACACGATTTCGCGAAATACGATTAACAATCGAGGTTGTCGTACGAGGCTTAGGCTGAAAGTAGCAAATATCAATAAGAAATAATGATATATGACATATTCAGAAAATTCCTTTCAGAAATAACACTTGACGCTAACGTTAAGAGCACTTCATGTAAAGAAAACTATTAAGAATGCCCAGACATCCCAGGTTGAAAAAGAAACCGAAATATCTTAGATATGAATATGGACATTTTGTTTAAAAGTAATTCTATGCCTAAAAACTGCATAGATATTAAATTACAGAATTACAAGAAATAAAATGTTTAAGAAGAGATAAAAATAGACTAGGGCAGATCCTTATCTGTGGAAGATACAAGAAGGATTTCTTTGTTTGGTTAGAGCAGTAGGCTAAGAACTGATAAGAGCCTTGGCATCGACCAAAGAACTGCTGGCGTACTCAATACATTGTGCCTCCAAAACGAACATAACATGGTAACAATATAGATTGAATATGGAAAACTGCGACGCCAGGTGACGTATAGAGTGTAAATCACGAACCACAAACAAACTTGTACTTATGCTTAGATGTAAACGGATTGTATCCTGCACGCCGATTCAGTCAAAGGTCAGCAATGATTGGGCAGCACAAAAAATCCGTTCAAAAGTCTAATCCATTAACTTAGCTCCAATCCATTCTGGGACAGGCTATATACTTAGCATACTTCCCATAAGTGAACAGTATTTTTAGCCCCCGCAAAATAGCTCCGCAAGATAGCCGAGGAAACAATTATGGAAACAGTGCAAAAAATGAACTTCGCTCCCTTGATCTCGAAAGGGTTCCCAATATAACAGTGCTGGGTAATACAACTACAGAGAAGCCTAATACAACTAAGAAAAATTACAAACGCAAACGATGCGACCTGAACGTGAAAGGACTTAGGTGGTGGGGGGAATTATACATACAACTCAGGAACGATTGTATCAGTATCCTCCATAGAAGACTTCATGATGCACAATAAAAATATGAAGTACGACGTCATAGGATCGACTGAAACAAAAGAAGACAACCACTATGTGTTGTTCAAGACATTGAAAGACTGTAATTTTGAACATGTGATAACAGAAGTGTCGATCGCTTTGCTACACTCGATAGTTCGAGCTTGGTCATTAATATCAATTATTCTGAACAACCAAAAACGTGAACGGACGTTTGAAATTGAAAAGAGCTAGTCGAATATCAGCATTGACATGACAAACTTCATCATCTAACAATGTCTACTCTACGACATCGGACTACTATATTATACTTTATAACTATAATTAGTGGGTAGGATTTCCTACGCTTGATTTGGTATGGACCGATTAGAGAGCCGTGCGCGTGATCATTATTATGCTCATCTCTCTCGTCCGATGACTAATGTTCGTTAAATATTGGTATAAAAAGCATGTTGGTTCAACAATATGACTTCATCAAATTGAGATGTAACATTTTCACTATCTACAATTCAAATTCTTAATCAAATCACAAGTCCCTTGTGGCAACATCGCTCTTACGTGCCACCGCGGCAACGTCAACAGGATTAATACAACCAAACTGACACTATGAAGCATTTCATTAACCGCCAATTAATCAACTTTTCCTTAAATGAAAAAGTGTGACCCTAATAGAGGATAAATACAACTAAATGTGACTTAACAAATTTAACTTATGGCATAAATAATAGAAACGATTAAAAGTTACGGTCAATACCCACGTCATCAGAACGAAAAAATACCAAGTTGCAACACTTATAAGAAGTCGCGGAATCACATTTTCATTGCAGAAAAGTATGCATTCTAGAAAATCTACCTATGCGACGTCATTAATTGTGCATAGCAATTTACTTTTTTACGATATCAGTACTTAACGCCATAAAGGATAATAAAGATTACAAACGAATATTTGATGACACAAGATACTTATGTGGATGATCAATAATTCGGGAATTTACTAAAAGTATAGAATAATCTTGAAACACAATAAAAATGATACTGATTTGTTGAACCAGAAAAATATGTAAATCATAAATAAAATGTAAAACATGCTCTACCTTGCTGATAATCCTCTTTTCAACTTCATTGTTCGCTGGAATTTGTACACGGATGGCAACATCGTCTTCTAATTGAGATGAACGAGAGCTTGCAATAAGCGGTTTTTGGATGCTGTAGCAAAACATCCAATAATTGCAACTTACCACTAACTTTCCTAATCAAAAGCCTACACTGGAAAGAGTCAAAAAGAAGAGAAAATTTACAGGAAAAAAAAACTACAACTTGTCAAAAACATTTGCTACTAAGAAAACGAGTACCATTATGGGAAATAGAGAAGTAATAGGAATGTGCTAATACCTTCGCTTCTGAACTCTTCCACTAATGACTCTCGCCGCACCGTCAGAATGAAGTCCTCGCACTCCCAAACGTGTTATAACGGCATGGTTTGACATTGCTTCGTCTTCTAAACAAATACTAAGTCAATAGAGTGAAATAGAACCAAACATAAGTGACTATCGTACAAGTCGTGGTGATAGACGCTTTCAAAAAACAATTGTATTTCAGACCATGGCCATTAATAATAAATTTGAACCATGAATATGATGAATATTTATTTATTTATATGAAAAATAATTTATGAAGAATATTTTCTCCAATTGTTTCCGTTTCGAGCTACTGTTACCAAGAACAGCGAACAAAGTGGAAATGTCACTGACGCGCAGGTTGGAATCACTTGGCCGCCGTCACAAAGGCCTACCAAGCCCGTCATCCTTCCGCTATCCCTGAATTGGTGCAAGAGAAATCTGGGTAAGATAATTAGTACTGGTTTGGGGGAGAGTGGTCAACTCAAGTCCCTATATAGATCAGGCATACGGTCAACCACCTCTACGATATCACGTTGAGCACGAATGCGTAGGCGCATCCCGCAACAAAGGATTGATCATACCAAAGCTTATCTTATCTTATGTTCTCTTCTATAATGAAAAATAAATTATGGATTAAATAGGATGAAAACAGGAACGATGACTGTGCAGATAAAGAAGACAACGATTATAGTTAAAAAGGACCCAAAACACAGAGAATTAATAGAAGTGTCAAATACGTTCATTTGAAGAACAGTAACCTCAGAAGTCAACAAGCAAATCAAAAACGCATCGTCTGTCGAAAACGCAATATTAAGAAAAAAAACCTGAAATATCCATTCTGAATAAATACGAGATTAATGACTATGACGGAAGTCTTTAAGATGAACCAAAACTATCTTTAAAAACGTGTTTCTGATTTTGAGATTCAAACATAACGAAAAAAGTCGATTTCACTAACCACGTTCTTCACGCATGCGAATGACTGCTGGGCTTCGCTTATCAATTGGGCTCACAGACCTGCCACCCTGCCGAACACCAGTGGTACCCCGCACTACCAAGCCTAAAATAATTATTAACAATTAACTGATACGTCTCCATCAGATAGATTTTCCATAAAAAACAAACAATTGAAGTCGAGAAGTTTATAGTAACATGACGGGATGCATTTTATGACTACAACTTCACCTGTCAGACCCCACACAAAATTAGATAATATACCTCTTTCCCCACTGATCTTTATTGTCAAATTTTTCAAGTGTCATCAAGGTCCTACGCAACTCTATTCATGAAAAACATTGAAAAGTCTGGTTATGTACATATATTGCGGACTTCTAATTTCCTACTTCTACATATTGAAAACTTTTTTCGTTACCAAGCCTCTGCCATAACAAACATTGTTGCTAAGGAGCACAGCAGAGCAGCTTCATTTATCGAGATCAGTAAACAGCCTAACTAAATTGATATTAAGAGCCAGGAATTACGTGGAAGCATGGCTAAACAGTTCGAGAAACGGGAAGGAATCTCAAGAACAAAAGCGACAAACCATGCTTGCGCATCATGCTAGCATTCTGCATGATTTGCTTCGTGCGAGCTGTATTACCCTCAGGCATTTTGATGTGATAGATTTCGTGACGATCAGGAGGTAGTTTACCTTTACGTTGCTCGCCCGTTGTAGACGACCCATTTGATAGTTGTTCATCGGCTTAAGTATATACAAATGGCTCATACCGTACTAATAAGAAATAATTAAAATGTATTGTCTTCTGTAATTAATGGTAAAAATTTATTAAATGAGTTATCACTTCATAACAAACTACTGTTACTCATAGAAAAGCTTGTTCGATAACGTTGGAGAAATATGAGAGCACCACTTAAAATGTATATTTATATAAAAGGATCACCGTTCGCTTTCCCAGGAATATGCACTCGTAGTTTAGCTGTGGTATCGGCTTCCATCTCAAATGAAGCATCCCTCCCTCGCCGCAAAATAGCTAGCTGTAAAATTCTATTGTCTGACAAGTGAATAATAACAGAGCAGATAACCGACCAAGAAGAGACAAATTGTGAAGATCAGTACAACAGAGCATTGTAAGATCAATCACCTGATCACCAACTGCTGTAACTCCCAAGTCTGCTAATGTAGCTTTATCAAGGTCAGGCAGCATATCCTTAGAAACTCTTGAAAATTTGAGTCAGTCAAGATTATCTCAATCTTCATTTGCTGTTAGAAAAATGAGGCTACCTGTTCTGTCGAAAAATTTCAGCGTATCGTGAGGATACGCTAGCAGGTATGCCAATTTTAACGAAGAAAGTCTGCCAATCCCACATACTCTTTTAGATTTAATCTAAGTATCGAGGATGTGCACAAAATATAAATAACCAGATTTCAAATTATTCAAAAAAACTATGATATATGACATGACGATATCTCATTACATGAAGAACAAAAAACCCACACTCCTAAAAATAAGCCTTCAAAAAGTTTATTAGTGCTTGTTATATAAATACATACATCACTGAATGAGATCGTATGCAAAACAATAGACAAAAGTAATCAATGCATCTTCTCAAACATACCACATCATTTTATCAAGCAACTTCTTTATTGTGTAAATACACAGAATGATCTAAGACGCGAAACTAGCAAAAGAATGCTTTGAAACACCGATGTTCAAAGAATTAGATTTTCCGCCGTCGTTTATGTGTATCCCTGAACCTGGGTTCCGGAATGATTGCTTCTGCTGACATCTCACTAACCTTTAATGTAATGGAAAGTTGAAGCAAATGCTTTCTAGGCTGCAACATCTCTTCAGTAACAGAAACACTGAAAAAAGACCTTTTAGTCGAACTTTCTCAATTTCCACGCATTCTTAAAAATAAGCTTTTTTACTTATACAAGCCGCTAGTAATTCTACGAATGCAGGAAGACAGAAAAGTTAATTTGCTGTGGAAGAGAAATGGAACTGTAAATACGATGCGTGTATTGTAGCATTACTGATCGTGTTACTTTCTACCTCGTGTTTCGTGGTTGTCATTGTAACAATGAAGTGCACTAATGAAAAAGACAGAACTACCACCCACTCCGCTTTACTTTTTTCTACATACCGTGTCTTTTTTTCCAACAAATCCTTCAGGATGCGCGTTCCACAACCTACTACTATTTCCGAGCATGGCTAAGCTACTCTAGTGTTTAAATATTTATATGATTGTAACAGTATCTGAACAAAAAACCAACGTCATTGACAGATATAATCCAACTGTATCACACAGTTGTGATGGTTCAGCTGGCATATCGTCGATCGTCAAGTGATTATGAACTGTCACTAATCCTCTGCAATCGCAGTATAAAAGCAAATCTTAAAATAATTTAAATTACTGGTTGGTCATGAATCCTACAGCAGGAGAAGTTGAAAACTTACGGGTCACAGTCACAAAGCAATTTGCACGACATCACAATATCATCACTATTACATAAACCTTGTTGAACCCAAACTGCCGGACCAATGGTGTTGAATGTCAATATACTTCTGGAAACGCGTAAGTAGCGCCAAAACTTTGTTTCAAGTAAGACACAAATTTCGGACACTACATCACCGTAGCTCCACCGCCAAAACTTAGAAGGACAACAGTCATACATCGCGGAAAAAGGCTTCTCACCTACAGATATTGTGAACCAGTGTTCTTGGAAGGTTATGAATTCCTATTCTCTCTATAGTCCCATGTGGAAAAAGAGTCAATTCCTTTAAAATGTGTTCGAAAAATAACTTTTAAAGAGATACAAGAAAATGCAAACCTTAAAAAATGCGAGGAATTCGTTGTAATCTAAATCACAATCTGGAATTTCGATGAGAAATTTCCTCCTTTCATAATTTTTTATAGGATACATACTGAAATCATCATGTGAAATCCCTTAAAACGCGAAATGCGATGAATCCAATATTATAGCTAAGTGAAACGATTACAAAGAGATGAAATGACAGCACGTACCTAAACATAGATTTTTGTTGTAACTATAAACAAAGGAGTTTATGACATCAAAGTGTAGAGCGCTACTTAAATTAGCACAAATTAAATAACTTCTGAATATCAGTATCAGGTTTCAATTTTTCAATGTAATTATATAGTTGAGACAACCCGCGTGATCCAAAAAAAAAAGAATTTGGAAAAAATACCAATTATAAACTACAGCTTTTCCAACTCATGGAAGATTTGCTATATTATTGAATACAGAATGCTTTAAGAAAAAAGATTTACAATCTCAGAGCGTTTAGAGAAGAAATCAAATGCAAGCGTTTGCATCCACTATACAAAAGCAGAGAATATTCGTACCTGGTTGGTAACCCACCAGAACAATATTGATGAAACCAATTATTAACAATTTTTCTGACTGTGATACCGGAAACCCTTGTACGAGTCTCAGTGTCAGAACGATTTACACCGATAAAGAGAGAAAATAAGGTAGAAAGTGGCAGAGTCTGCAATTGTGTTTCAGACAAATGGTGTATTAGAACCATTACCAATCTACTTGAAAACAATGTTGCTAGAAAATAATTATCTAATACCAAACAACCTGGTCGGAAAGGATGCTTCTGTCGAAGTGACCGGACAAATGTAAAAAGAATGGTGAAAAATATCCGAAAAAATCACGCAGAGCATTGTCCTCTAACTAGAAAAACCTGCAGGGTAGTAAAAATAAATATAAGATCCACATTAACGTACCGTACAGCGATCAAATTCAAGAGCAAAAGTCCTGCCCCACATAACACCTATACAACTCTTCAAGATTTTCACAATATTCTCATCAAGTTCCTTACATTTCACATAAAGAGTATCAGGAGCAAGCGCAAAGAAGAGGCTTGCAAAGTCTCTA